>CAJPEX010001175.1:0-65465 GCA_905338405.1 Notodromas monacha | reverse complement strand
TCTTTCAATAATGATGCAAGTCCATGACTCACCCAAAAATGACAAATGGCATTGACATTCATAGTCAGAATGTTCTGCTGGTCAGAGGTGGACAAGAAGGACTTGCCAGACACTACACCAGCATTGTTGATGAGGATGTCAACTGTGCCAACTTCCTTTTGCACCAACTGGGCCACCCTGAACACATCATCCCTTTTGCACAGGTCCACCTTGAACCCATACACCATACTGTCCACATTTATTGCTTTCTGCTCATGCTGCTTGCCAGATGGCTGCTGCTTCAGATATGCTTTCACCAGCCTCACTGTCTCCTTGTTCCCTATGAAAAAAAAATCAAAAACATTTTTACAAATAGAAAAAAGGATAATACTAACCAAATTGTATTTTCCTGGTCAAAAACCTTTGTAATATACTGTATAACATTAGCAGTTCAGCCATTTAAAAGATTGCTCAAGATGTAATTATGGAGTAAGTGGGTAATATTCAAAGACTGAATGAAATATATTCAACAAAGAAATGGCTTGATCAGCATAAATCCATAAAATTTTCAAATTTTACAGCACAGCGCTTTGTTTATTAAAAAAAGAGTAGGGATCAAATCAATTGGCTTTTTCACAAAATTAACTGAACCCCATCTATGTAAAACTTGATTCACTTACAAGAGCAGATATGAATCATGAGTTACAAGAAATAAGCCCAGTCAACTTCACTAACTGAGGTAAACTCAACTATGATTGTTCTTCACTTGAGTTCATATTTTTTTCTACATCAGACTGCATGCAGAAGAAATTGAGGTTTTTTTTTTTTGCCAAGCCAATATCTTAATCAAGAAAGAGTTCAACACAGCTTAAAAAATCTTATAATTGGCAGCATGTAGACATTTAAAATTCTCTGAAATAATTAGAAAACTTCAAAATTAAAATACATGTGCATAGGGAAATGGAGCATAGCATGCAGTTCATAACTATATTTAAATTCTCAGAAAAAATGGATTTTTTTGAGTCCCTGCACACATTCCACTCATGATTTTCAAATTCACAAAGCCTGAATTCTGAGAACCAAATAAATCAAATTCCCATGAAATCAATTTAAAATTTTTCTTTGAAAAAAAAACTGCTTTACAGTATTACAATTTTCAGTCACTAAACTATTGTGTGCATCATACTCAAGGTTAATTTTTTTTTCAAATTTCAGGCTGATATTTCATGTAAATGTCTTCCTTCTGTGTGGTAATGAGTAAATATAGTATTCCTCAAAATAAATGAATTCCCTTCTCCACAGCCATTTTGAGGATCATCAAAGCATTTTCAAGAAATCCATTTAGAGCTTTCTCTATTGAAAGAAATCCCCCCAAAATTGATCTGGTCCCCATTCATGAGGCACTTGGCCTCCATTTTTTTTTTAAATTGAAAAAAGGTGCAGGAAATTGACAAAATGCTCCCCTCTTCCTCATTGAGATTTCAAGTGACAATTTTGCAGCCCTTTCTGTGAATGAACTTAAATTTCCACAATAAAGAAAATGTCCTCAGTTTTTATAAACATTTGCCCTCATTTTCTCACAGTTCAGTACACTTATTCCAGAATTATCAAAACATTCTCATGAAATCTATCCAGAGCTTCCTGATTGTAAAATGGACATTTTCCAAATAAAGCTGGCCTCTATATTCTAAAATGTAATGGTTTTCCTTTTTGACAGAGAATTGGGTATACAGAATTTCATTGACATACTAAGTGACTATTCTGAGTTTCTTATTGTGACTAAACTTTGAAATTACCAACATAAAGGAATTTAAAATTAGACCCTGAGATGCAGACATGATTGGTGCATCAAGAAAGTCCTGATGTTGGAATGTCCTTAAGTTGAGTCTTATTTTCCCAAAGACTTCAATCATAATGTATTTAATTGGTTTTCTTTTTTTTCAAAAATTAGAAAAAAAGGCCTTGAAATTTGTTGTTGTTGATACAAATTGCTTCCCTCAGCTTCAAATTGTAGGGGACAACAGTGCTGAACAAACCACATAGAATCTGATCTTTGGGTATCAAAAGGAGATCAAAAAGCAAAGTCTTGCCAGAATATGCACAGAAACTCTGAAAAATGAAGCATAAAATTGGCTTTCTTATGATTATGAATTAGAAAGAATTTATGATGAAATATTTTTTTCCATTTTTGGGAATATATAAGTAGCTTGATTTCTTCAAAAGATATAAAATTTTTACAATGAATGTTTCAATTTTTGGGAAATTTTTAGAAAAGTGTCTACCCAATAACTCAAGCCAATGTCCTGATTTTTTAACACGTTTTTATTAACTCGCTTTCTTGTCCGTTTGTTTGTCCAGATCAAATTTTGCAACTCAAATTTCGCTCACTTCCCGACTAGCTAGCAAGCTGAAACTTTCAGGATAGCTTAGAAACTGATGACAATGCAATCTTTTGTGAAAAGAAAAATTTTAAGAATATTTTTTATAAAGAATAAAATAATTATAGTAGATTAAAAAATTAATCTAAAAAACCANTCCCAAGTGACAATTCTGCAGCCCTTCTTGGCCAGTTCCAAGCACAAGAGTCTGCCCATCCCTGAGCCACCTCCAGTGACCAAGGCCACTTGTCCAGCAATGTCCTTCATCCTCAGGCTCTTGGGGATGAAAAACAGGACCCATGACTCCAAAATGTAGTAGATGATGAGGAAGATCCCCACAACCAGGTCCAACAAAAAGCTCATCCTGAATTTTCCTTCAGCTTTTCACCCACAGAACACAGCACACACAAACACACACACACACACAGGGGGTGAGAAGCACAAAAAAAAACTGACAATTCTGCTTCACCTCTCACACACAGGTGCTGAAACTCAGTTGCCTCACCTCATGTCACTGCAAAAAAAAAAGGTAACAAAAATAAGCAAATGTAATTCACTGATGAATTTTGCTGATTTTTACTTGACAGAAAAATTTGAACATCTTCTCACAAAATGGGAGCTCAACAATGTCCAAGACCTATTTTCGCCTCAGTGACTTAACTTTTTTTTTTTTTAATTCAGAGATGCTTCTAAAAAAAATTATCAACAAAAAACTGGTCATTTATTATCAAGACCAATACCAAAATTTAAAAACCAACCAACCAAAAAAAGGTTTTCAACGCCACAAACGAACTGAACCGAAATGAAAGTCATCGTTGGCACCTGTCGAAAAATTGTCCAGACCCAGTACTTCTTTCATTCAGTACTCGAGAAAGACAGAGAAATCCTGTCTTTCCCCAGTACAGTACTGAGAAAGACTCCTGTCTTTCTCACGCGGCGTGTTTCTGAGAGAGAGAGAAAGTTTTTTCCTCACACACTAAAAAAAATTGGGCCAAGAATAGGTACAAAAAAATACTTAAAATAAATAAATAAATACAACACTTGAAATACTGGGTTCCAAAAAATAGTTTGCCGGAAGTGAAATCAAACTTACAAGACTTTTTTATTGAATTGGTGCTCTCGAAATTTTTATAAAAGAATTGGAAAATTATTTTTTGCTTTCACTCACTACGTTTCTTTAAAAATAATTTATATCCTGATTTTCAAATAAATTCGCTTCATAAACCGGAAATGCAAAAAAGTATCACTTGCAAAACAAATATGAAAATAAAAATCCAAGCAAAAATTTATTTTTTAATTTTCAGTGGGATTTATTTCACACCTTGGGTCTGAAATTTTTTTTATATTTAATTGATGCTTTGTGCTAATGAAGGACAATTTATTCCAAAGCTGGAAGTGGAAATGAAAAGTTTTACATGAACAAATTTCTCACTTTCAACACAGAAGCTTTCATCAGCATAAAAGAATTTACAATGAATAATGAAAATAAATTATGGATATACTTTCATATAGCCCCAAATATGAGTCAAGAATTCCTAAAAAAGAAATTCAATTCCATATTTTTAAAATTTTTCTAAAGAATATTATCCATGTTTCAAAATTTTGTGTCACATTCGTAAATTCCATGTGTATTAATAACTTGAAAATTACAATATGCACTCTTGCATATAAGACATGAACTTTCAGTTTTAAGATGCAAAATAATCCTGCTTAAAAATTTGGGACTCATTATAATCCACCTCAGTTTTCAGTGAAAAAAATTTTAAAATGTGAGAATCACAGCAGAAAAAAAATTTATTCATTCATCCACAAATAAAGTGAGAATAAAAAAAAAAGGAAAATGCCCATGAGAAATTTCAGAAAATTTCCAGGGCAAGTTTTTTTACTCAAGTAAAACACAAACCCCATTTTCTGGTTACAAATAAAAAAAGCCTGCACTGAGATCTTGTGTGAACACTGGTGCATGTACAGAAAATCTCCAGAAAGATTTTTCAATAACTAAAACAGGAATTCTGCAATCCTGAAAATTTTTTTAATTTCTCATCATACAGTTCACTGAAATATCAGTCTAAAACACTCTTGGAAAGTTACCAAGAAATCTGAGCATCATTCATCTTAATTTTTAATTTGTCCCAAAAACACATCAAGAATACCTCTCTTTCTTTTATGCAGTGGTAAATTTTTTTCTGCAATCCTGCCATCACTAAAAAGTTTTAATTTCTCATCAGGTCTTTCAAAAATATCAGAAGGCCACACAGATTTAGGACATCCCTTTCATGAAAATTCCATACACCTGATTCATTTCCTGAGACAATAAAAATCTTGTGAACCATCAATAAACTATAAAAAAACCCATTTCCAACACAACTAAAAACACTAAAACACATTTCCAGCTACCAGATGGACCAATTAAATCATCTCATTCAGCTTCACAGATCAAAGTAGTGAGTGTTATTCATTTTACAGTCACTCCATACAAACATTTTCAAAATTCCATTTATCTTGTTTTCCCACTCATTTTTCCATGGCGCCCATTTGTGTGGTTTGGATGGTGTGGAGAATGGAAGGACAACCTGGGCTCTCACAAGCGCAATCAAACTCTCAAGGGAAACAACAAAAACGAGGTCACTTGAAGGAAAAGGAGAGACAGACAGAGAAAGAAGAGAGACAGACAAAGAGAGAAAGAAAAAATAAAGAGAGAGAAGCAGATATAGAGAAAAAGAAAAATAAAGATGATCTCTGCATGGAAAAAACTTCACCCAAAAACTGCATAATCTTTACAATTGAGATAAAGATAATTTAAATTGTGAATTTTTTTCACATAGAATTTGAAAAGAAACACTCAAAATCATATTCAAATCAGCTTCCATTTGAAACTGAAGGGAGGTCATGGTATTGAATTATTGATCAGTATTTTCACCCAAATGCAGGGGTGATCATGACTGTACAGTAAAGTAGGTCACTATTTGACACACAGAAATTAATATAGTATAGCAAAAATGTTTGAAAACATGACAAAATCCCCACATTGGATTGCCAGAAATTCTTGTAAGTTGAGAGAAAACTGAGTTTTTTTTTTCTTCAAAAACTTAACAAGGTACAAGAACCTGGTTCCCCATCAAATTACTTGGATGGAGCAACATAAAAACTGTTCCAAACAATGTGTCCATTATCCAGGACACCTTTAGTTCACAAGCAATTAGTTCATTCAGTTTTACAGTCTTTTTTCCACCAACATTTCATCAAAGTGAATTAACCTAAGACCTACTGAAAACACCCCAAGAACTCAGTTTCCCACCAAGAAACAAAAGCAAATTAAAATGTTTCAGGCAAAGGATTCATTATGCAAGAGACCTATAGCAGCTTCAGCTTACATGCATTTGGAGGTTTACAAGCCTTTCTCATTGCTTTCCCACTCAAGCCCATCAAAGTCCATTAACTGAGGCACCACTGAAACCACTCCAAAAACCAGGCTTCCCATCACAAAAAAAACAAAGCAAAACATAATCTTTTTTGCAAAGTGTTCTTTATCTGGTGCACCTTTGGTAGCTATAGTTTATGTTAAAGTCCATTAACTGAGGCACTACTGAAACCACTCCAAGAACTCAGCTTCCCCCACACACACACAAAAAACAGAAGCAAAANTTTTCCACCAACATTTCATCAAAGTGAATTAACCTAAGACCTACTGAAAACACCCCAAGAACTCAGTTTCCCACCAAGAAACAAAAGCAAATTAAAATGTTTCAGGCAAAGGATTCATTATGCAAGAGACCTATAGCAGCTTCAGCTTACATGCATTTGGAGGTTTACAAGCCTTTCTCATTGCTTTCCCACTCAAGCCCATCAAAGTCCATTAACTGAGGCACCACTGAAACCACTCCAAAAACCAGGCTTCCCATCACAAAAAAAAACAAAGCAAAACATAATCTTTTTTGCAAAGTGTTCTTTATCTGGTGCACCTTTGGTAGCTATAGTTTATGTTAAAGTCCATTAACTGAGGCACTACTGAAACCACTCCAAGAACTCAGCTTCCCCCCACACACACAAAAAACAGAAGCAAAATGAACTGTTTTGGCAAAGTGTTCACTATCCTGGGCACATTTGGTAGCTGTATTCCTCTTGAAGTCCATTAACTGAGGCAGTACTGAAACCTCCCCTCCCCCCAAGAACCAGGTTTCCCACCACACAAAAAACAGAAGCAAAATAAACCATTTAGGCAAAGTGCTATTTGGGGCAGCTTTGGTAGCTATAGTTTATGTTGAAGTCCATTAACTGAGGCACTACTGAAACCACTCCAAGAACTCAGCTTCCCCCACACACACAAAAAAACAGAAGCAAAATGAACTGTTTTGGCAAAGTGTTCACTATCCTGGGCACATTTGGTAGCTGTATTCCTCTTGAAGTCCATTAACTGAGGCAGTACTGAAACCTCCCCTCCCCCCAAGAACCAGGTTTCCCACCACACAAAAAAAAAACAGAAGCAAAATAAACCGTTTAGGCAAAGTGTTATTTGGGGCACCTTTGGTAGCTGTAGTTTCTCTTCAAGTCCATTAACTGAGGCACTATAAAAACCATCCGAAGAACCCAGTTTCCCACCACAAAAAACCAAAGAAACAAAATCATTTTTGCAAAGTGTTCTTTTCTTCTTTATCTGGTGCACCTTTAGTAGCTACAGTTTCTGTTAAAAGTCCATTAACTGAGGCAGTACTGAAACCACCCCAAGAACCCAGTTTCCCACCCCAAAAAAAACTGAAGAAGAATAATTATTTTCTGCTAATAGTTCTTTATCTGGTGCACCTTTGGTTGCTGTAGTTTCTGTTGAAGTACATTAACTGAGGCAGTTCTCAAATCACCCCAAGAGCATGGTTTTTCACAAAAAAACAAAAGCAAAATAAATCTTTCTGGCAAATTGTTAATTATCCAGGGCACCTTTGGTAGCTGTAGTTTCTCTTGAAAGTCCATTAACTGAGGCACCACTGAAATCACCCTCTTCAAGAATTGAGATAACAATGCTTATCATGGCCTTCTTGAAAATGTTTGGGACAAATCAAAAAGTTGCATTCCCAATTATATTTTTTAATTGAAACTTCACAAATAATATTTTTAATTGAAACTTCACAAATAATCTTTTTAATTGAAACTTCACAAATAATATTTTTAATTGAAACTTCACAAATAATATTTTTAATTGAAACTTTACAAATGCACATTTTTTTCAATTTAAACTTTGGGGAAATTATTTTTTAAGCACCAAAGGCAATAAGGTTGATTACTTAAACAAAGCTCATCATGGGCTATTCTAAATGTCTGGGACAAAGCAACAAATTTCAATTGAAACTTCACAAATGGATATTTTTAAGTTGGAACTTCACAAATTCACATTTTTTGTTATTTAAACTCAAGGAAAATTATGTTTTAAGCAACAAAAGAAATAAGGATCATTGCTTCAACAAGGCTTATCATGGTCTTTTTGTAATTGTCTGGGACCAAGCAAAAAAATCAATTGAAACTTCACAAATACATTTTTAATTGAAACTTTACAAATGCACATTTTTTTCAATTTAAACTTTGGGGAAATTCTGTTTCAAGCATCAAAAGCAATAAGGTTGATTACTTAAACAAAGCTCATCATGGGCTATTCTAAATGTCTGGGACAAAGCAAAAAATTTCAATTTAAACTTCACACATGAATATTTTAAAATTGGAACTTCACAAAAAATTCAATTGAAACTTCACAAATACACATTTTTTCAATTTAAACTCAAGGAAAATTATGTTTTAAGCAAAAAAAGAAATAAGGATCATTGCTTCAACAAGGCTTATCATGGTCTTTTTGTGAATGTCTGGGACCAAGCAAAAAATTTCAAATGAAACTTCATAAATAAAGAATTTTAAATTGAAACTTCACAAATACATTTTTAATGGAAACTTTACAAATACACATTTTTTCAATTTAAACTTTGGGAAAATTATGCTTCAAGCAATAAAAGCAATAAGGTTGATTATTTCAACAAGGTTTATCACAGTGTGTATTGAGTTTCTGGGACAAATGAACAATTTTTCACAATTGAAACTTTAGGGAAAATCTGTTTCAAACAAGGAAGAGGTTGATTACTTCAAGAATTGAGGCAACAAGGTTCATCATGGTCCTTTATAAGTTTCTGTGAACAATCAAAAATGTTTCTCAATTGAAACTTTAGGGACATTTGGTTTATAATAAAAACAAAAAGTTTTTAACTGTAAAAATTGAAACAGAAAATTATATTACGGATTTTTGTGAGTGTCTGGGGAAAAAAGGTTTGTCAATTAAACTTCAAGTATATTCTGTTTCAAACAACAAAACTTTTTTGTGCTTGTAAGTGGATCTTTGCTAAATATAAAAAAGTCCCAAGATGCAGTCATACAAAAATTGCTTCTTGTCCCTTGTCACTATGTAAGAACATCCACAGGTTTTATCACATTTTCCTGCAGACTTCAACGGTAAAACATTTAGTTGGTTCTCCCATGTGTCAAAAATTTGGAAAAAGTCCCCCCCCCTCCCCAAAAGGGAATGAAAATTGTTTCTCAATTTCAAAATACAGAAAAGAACTGTAAAGAAGAAAACCATCCACAATCTGCCATTTGGATGTGAAAAGGAACCCAAAAATCAAAGAACAAGCTTATGTTAGGCATAAAATCAGCCTCTTTTAGAACATAAATTGAAGTAAACTCTCTTTACTTTTACATTGCTATTAATTTATATTACCTTACCTGACCAAGTCAAAATTCAAAAAGCTCATTAATTTGAATTATCAAACCTCCCTCACAAGTTTTTTTTTTTTTAGGTGAAAGCTTCCTTACTTGAGTTTTCAGAGCTATTTTATAATTGAATAGAAACTACATTTTTTTTAAGTTTACCAGAATAGAAAAAAGACAAATAGTAACTTATTCATATTCTTCACAAGATATTTAGCATCTTTCTATTGGTAGAACAAATATAAAAAACAATACAAGTTCTAAAAAATGACAAGAAAATAATTTCCCTTGATTAATCTAACCAAATTCAGCCAATTTATTTGAGCTTGAAACTACATAATGTCTGAGTTAAAAAATATTTTTCAAGTCCCTTCAAACTAGACATAGAGAGGCTCAACTGCAAGAGACTGGCTTTTGTGGATGCCATCTTACAATGGCACTTACACATGAAAGGGCTGTAATTGAAGAAAAGCTGTGCTCAATGGATGTCAGAGACTCATTCTGAGTTCTATTAATATAATGCCATAGTGCTTGACATGATCATGGTCACTGGGACCAAACAGAAAGAATTCTTACAATAGTAAGATAGATTGAGGCACCTCAACATTCAGACAATTTGACCTACAGACACTGATTTTCTTATAAATAATGCATGAAAGAGTTCCAACATGTGGACACTGACTCAACGTGCAGATGTTGTGTGCTAAAATTGCAAATACATTTCAGGCAAACTCATTTTACCATGCATTTTACTAATTTCAAAAATTACCTCCAGCATAGAAGAACTTCCTTTTTCATTTTTGACTTTAATTTTATTTTTTACATAGAATGCCAACATTGTAATGTATTGTACAGAGGTACAGTTATAAATGCTCAAAATGTCCTCATTGAGTTGAAAGATATTGATTGAATCAGTTTCCATTGCCAGAGAATTCTTTCCATTTATTCAACAGAATTCTGATGAATATTTCTTGTAGGAAACACAAATTAAAAACTGTATAATGTAAGTATACAGCATAGGAAAACAAGACTCAACTTAGGAACATTTGGACTTTGGGACACTCTTGATGTACCACTTACATCTTCATTTGAGGATCTCACTGTTCTTTTTTAAATCACCCCTTGTGTTTGTCCTTTGGAACTTTGATATTTTGAGGCACTGCATAAACACTCATATTCCCATAAAGATAAAACATTTTGTTCAACTCAACAACAGCTCCTTTCCAGCTCTTGAGTGGTAAGCACTTGAAAAGGCAAGATAATGAAAATCTTTCAAAAAAGATTAGATAACCATAGTTCACTGTGCCTTATATAATCAATGTTCACAAGAATGATTTCACAAATATTTTACAAACAGTAAATAGCTGAAATGGTGATCCTAGGAAAAGGTGTGTGTGTGTGTAAACTGAATACAGTAGAAGAATGCATAATACAATTGCTCAGTTTTAGTACAGCATGCCAAAAGTAACTCAAAACTTGAAATTGCCAACATTCTTATTTCAATTTTTTTATATGTACAACCAATTATTTTGGAGGTCATTGTTCTATTAATGTATAAATTGGATGAATATACAGTTCCATCAAGTAAAAGATATTATTTTGAAAATATAAGTGGATATTTTGTCACTTCCAGAGTTTCTCAGGTAAAATTTTTCATTATACATGGCATTCATTATGCAAAGAACCACTGATATTTTCACTAAATTTTTTAATCTTAGCTTTCTCAAGCGCAAATTTGAAAAATGAATATTGCCAAGAAACTTCTTCACTAACAACAACTATAAAAAAGTTTTTTTTACATCACATAGTTTTCTTGTGTCAAAATTCAAGATTCTTGTGCAAAATATATTAGTTTATGTGAGGACTAACTGATATTTTCAGTGATACTAACAACATAAAGAAATTTAGTAGATAAAAAAATTAATCTAAAAAACCACGTTTTGAAAAAGGAAAAAATAACCTTAAACTTGGTGCGCATCTATTTCATTTGTATTTCACTTCTTCCCAACAATCTCCATGCACACCACGTTTAAGGTTATTTTTTTAAATTTGATCCAGACAAACAAACAGACAAGAAAGCGAGTTAACAAAAACGTGTTAAAATCTCGCCATTGTCAATCGAAAAATTTGAAGAAAGAAAAAAAAAACTTGCCACACTGCACTTTTTCACTTGAGGTCCACGTACTTCGCCGCCATTTGCCGTCAATCGGAATCCACACACACACACACACACACACAAACATGGGTAACATTTAACTGATAAACTATATATACATAAATGGATGAAATCCCCACCAGGTGCACCAGTAAAATGGTTAACTGCGACTGGAACACCTTTCAAAGACTGTGCAGTGAAATGGATGAGAAGGAAGAAAAAGAGAGGCAAAAGAAGGAGAAGAAGAAGAAAAAGAAGAAAGGGAAGCAGCTTCTTCGAAGCCAGCCAAGAGTATCCAGGACACGGAACCCAAAGCGAGACCTACTTACACTGTCCCGCTCTTTGCCATGGTCGGTTTGGTTCACATGCAGGATAAAGTGTCCCAGAGACAAACATGTCCCGCCATGGATGGGGGAGGTGGGCAGACCAACTCTATTGGTGGAAAAAAAATTGTGTTGCACAAAGAAAATCATTGTAGAGAGAGTGAGACAGAGAGAGATGACAGAGAGAGAGTCAGTGAGAGAGAGATGACAGAGAGAGAGTCAGTGAGACAGAGAGAGAGAGAGAGAGTGAGACAGAGAAAGTCCACAATAGAGTTGGTCTGCCATCCCCTATCCATGGCAAAACATGTTTGTCTCTCTACAATTATTTTCTTTGTGCAACAATTTTTCTTTTCTTTGCTACATGGAGTTCTTTACCCATTGTTATAGGGTTCCTTCGAAGCCAGCCAAGAGTATCCAGGACACGGAACCCAAAGCGAGACCTACTTACACTGTCCCGCTCTTTGCCATGGTCGGTTTGGTTCACATGCAGGATAAAGTGTCCCAGAGACAAACATGTCCCGCCATGGATGGGGGGAGGTGGGCAGACCAACTCTATTGGTGGAAAAAAAAAAATTGTGTTGCTCAAAGAAAATAATTGTAGAGAGAGTGAGAGAAAGAAGAGAGTGAGACAGACAGAGAGAGAGAGAGAGACAGAGAGAAAGTCCACAAAATAGAGTTGGTCTGCCATCCCCTATCCATGGCAAAACATGTTTGTCTCTCTACAATTATTTTCTTTGTGCAACAATTTTTCTTTTCTTTGCTACATGGAGTTCTTTACCCATTGTTATAGGGTTCCTTGTAAACAACATTCAAAGCACCAGAGAAGAATTTGTTGCACAGAGGATTTTGTTGGAGAAAATCCAACTAAATATAAACAGTACAGTATATACTCTGTAAAACTTTATTTTTTTCTAGCCACTACAGAGCAGATGTGTATGCCTCTTTTCACCTTTACAAATGTTAAAATGCAGAAAGGTCAGTGCACAAATTCATCCAAGGCTCTTGAATTTCAAACTCAAGAGTTTTAAATTCACAATTTCTTGCAAAAAAAGAACAGTTTTACTGGTTTATTATGGATGTTTGGTGAATGCCTGGAACAAATTGAATGATTCAAAATGCAAACCTAAAAGAAATTGCATATATCCAGCTCTCAATTTATGAAGGAAATATGAATATTTTCAAGAAAAATTTTGAATGAGAACTTCAAATTGTCAAAACTACTTTATTATCTTGTTAGGAAACTTTTTCAAGACTCATCCCAATGAAATGCTTTCCTTCTAAAAAAAATTTGATTTTTTTTACAATGACTGCAGCAGAACTGTCCCCAAGTTCAAGCTACCATTGAAAAATGCAGAAGTTCAGCATCACTAAAAAATTCCATTGCAGGTCAATAAAATCTAGTGCCTGATTTAAATTATTTTTGGGAAGTGGAAAAAGCAATTTATTTACAAACAAAAAAATTACAATCACAATTGCACACATGCAGAAGAACTCTTACTAGCAAAACTCAGCCATTTTTTAAGAAATTCCAATGGAAACAAATTCCTTACAATACTGTACTTGGCAATACATGTGTAATTGCTCTACAACAAAATTCAAAAGACCAGAAAAAATTGTTTGCAGAGAAAATTTTGTTATTGAGAATACAAATAAAATAGAGAGACAATCTGATAGTACCATAAAAATTGTTATATGTAGAGAAAATCCATTGTAGACAAGCTCATTGTTGAAAAAGATTCCACCTGTATCACTGTGCAAGAAAATGAACAACTTCCACAAGGGACAGCTTATCCTTGCTGGACAAATTCCCACAAGTGACACAGTATAAGCCAGACAACTATACAACTTTCATCTGCTCACAAGGGAGCCAAAAGAACAACTCATGTTTTTATTCCACTGAAGGAAGAAGAAGAAGAAGAAAAAAACAGAGATACTTGTAGCCAAGGATCCACCAACTCATTCCTCTCCACATGCAGTGACACTGCACAATTCATTTCTCCATCCTCCTCACTTACCCCTGTCTCCTTCACTTCACACCCATTCCTCTCACTCCCTTCTGCTTCTCACTACAGGTTACTAACAAAGGCATCTTGGTGAGCATTTTGGAAATACACAGGGTACTTGATTGATCACCCTCTTGCTTCCAATTTCTATGCACACCTCACTAAATAACAAGAATAAATTGGTGTCTAACCACCTAGAGCCTTAGATGACTATAAAATTTAAATTGGCACATACAGTGGGTCCCCTTTACAAAAAATCCCAATTCCACAATGAGATTAAAATAAACAAAAAATGTTTTCCTGGAAATTGAAATTACAGTAAAATTGCATTACAATTAACTCTGGCAGATCTGATGAAATTTGTCTTAATTTGTTTTAGACAAGATTCATGGTTTTCAACACATTTTATACTGACATCTTGAGGGAAATGGGCAATAAATACTTTACAGTGTTTCAAAAACAGATTATTCAAGGGCTATTGTATTCAACATATATACAGTATTTCTGATGTAATGGAGATAAAAAATTTAAAATAAATATAACTTTCCTTTCAATGAACCTGCCTTTGTACTGAAGTGTTATTTGTCTTGAAAAATAAAATGAAACAAAAGTACATGTGGTAGAAATACTGTACTTCCTTCTGAATCAACTTATTCATCCATAGCGGGTCCGCTGTTTCAAATTGACAAACATTTTTCCAACATGCTGTTCATTTTAAAGACATGAATATATACATTCTAAAATGGAGCTAAAGAATTTCCAAGAGATATGTCATGATGTGTATTTTTTTCAATACTAAGTTTTCTCTGTATAACATTTTCTTCTTTGGTGATATTGGAATGCTGCACCTTTTTAATTTTTAATCCATGTTGTATGCCATTTTTCAAATAATCCATATGGCATATGCACTGCATCATGGCCACAAATTTGTGATATTGAGATTACAGCCTAAAATTAGTTTATTGAAACAAGATTTTGGAGCTTTGTTATAAAACTAAATTTGTTGCACGGAAGGATACTGTATAATTAATGTTTTCCAAGACACCCACAAAAATTCTTGCTGGACCTTCAACACATTTGCATACATTTCATTAAATGCAATTTTAGTTACACAATTTTCACATAATCCTGGCTGCAAGACAGGTCAAATTGTCCCAAATCACTCATTACCCTTCATTCACTGCATGACATTCACTTTAATTTGTGCTTTTCATATATTTCAACACAATTTGGACATTTGGGGAATTGAATACTGATACCTCTGTACAGCACATGGAATCAGAACTGAAGCAATCCACATTTGAAAATGAAAAAAAAAGTTCTTCTTCTGGTCTGGACCGGATTGTTGAGAATCCTCATGACACAGTTTATCACGAGCTTCTGTATTATGAACATGAGGGTCATCAGCCCGGGGGCGTCCGGGAAGTTGATGACCTCGTTTCCCTGATCCGGGGGAAAAAAATCGAAAATACCATGACAAGTCATAAAATCCCGTCTTCACAAACATGCTTGAAAGAAGAAAAAACCACTCGTTTTCTTTCTTTCCCCCGACGTTCTTGGACATTTTTTTCTAAATAATTTTTTATTCTGAAAATATCCTCACTTTTGAATTATTAAAACATAAACGAATAAAAACCCTTTCTTATTTGGCAAACGTGCTAAAATCTGGAACATAAGTACACCAACATTAAAATGGATTTTTTAATCAAACAATTCAATTCAACAGCATTTATCATAATAAATGTTTAACATTGTAATATGTTAAAAAATGACAAAACTTGGGGTTCTTTGATTCAGAAAAATCCATCACAAAACTTTGCTAAACTTCAAATTTAAAAAAGCTTTATGAACTTCCACAATTTTAAAAATGTTAATTGGGACAATAATCCAAGTTACAAGGAATCATTTTGTTAGAAACAAACCAAAAAGAGTGACTCAGAATACAGTTAATGCAGGGATCATCAGTTTTCTTCACTATTGAGTTCTAAGAAAAATAAATGATTAAAATATGCAGCCTTTTCTGGCAAAAGTACACAAATTTGGTACATGAATAAGCCAACATTAGGATGGATTCAAAAGTTCATGAAATTGAACCATTTTGTTTTTAGAAATATTTACCAGAATGTTTGCTTTCAAAATGAATGAAAGATAATTTATTCATAATAGATTACAGTGAGACCCCCACATACAGACAGACACCTCAACATAAGGACACTTATTTTCCCATATAAACTAATAAAAAAAGGCCTGACATGAGGACACTGACTTGACATAGGGGCATTTTGTGATAAAATTGCAAATAAAGTTCCGGGCCAAATTAAAAGGAACAGATATTTCCAACCCTAAAATTGATGTAAGAAAAGTTCTTGGGCATTTCTCCCACCAGTTCACCATCCATTTAGCTAATTTAAAAAATAACTTCCAGCATACGGGAACTTACTTCTCTATTTTTCACTTGAATGGTTATTTTTACAGAGAATGCCAACATTTTGATGTACTGTACAGCGGCATCAGAATTCAATTCCCCAAATGTCCATATTGTGTTGAAATATATTTATTGAATCAGTTCAAATTGGGAGACAATTTTATTTTCATGGAATTATGGTGAGTATTTTGTCCGTAAAACGCAAATTAAAAATTATATAATGTAAGTCTAAGGGAAAATGAGACTTGACTTAGGGACACTTTTGATGCACCAATCACATCCATATCTTGGGGTCTCACTGTATCTTGATGTTAAATAATAAAAATAATCTATTTAATAAGTTGTCATAAAGACAATTTATTCAAAATTAAGCATAATTTTAATCACTGCTGAATTTCAGATTGAAACACTTCTGATCAATGCATCAAAAAGATAAATTTTTTCATTCAGGAAATCACAGGCTTTTGCAAAAAAAATAATTCTTTGACACATTCACATATGAAGTTTGTAAATCAAGTCAGGGTTTGTTAGCCAAGGCAGCTGAGGCCCAATCCCAAAGTTTGTTNATTCAATTTAGTGACCAAGAAAACTATTACAGAAGGCCATTTAGAGATGGCCTTTCATAGATAAAACAGGAAGGGTAGAGAATGAATTGACCTCGGAGGTCATTGAGGAATGTCTCCTTGAGGAGAAGGCTGAGAGTTTTGGCGACCTCGGGTTCCCACGGGATTAACGGGAGGATGAGTTTGGCGCCAGCCAAACTCATCCTCCGACTCTAATAAATTTCGCGACATTTGTACTGAAGTGTTACTTGTCTTGAAAAATAAAATGAAACAAAAGTACATGTGGTAGAAATACTGTACTTCCTTCTGAATCAATTTATTCATTCATAGCGGGTTTGCTCTTTCAAATTGACAAACATTTTTCCAACATGCTGTTCATTTTAAAGACATGAATATATACATTCTAAAATGGAGCTAAAGAATTTCCAAGCAATATGTCATGTTGTGTATTTTTTTCAATACTAAGTTTTCTCTGTAGAAAGTTTTCTTCTTTGGTGATATTGGAATGCTGCACCTTTTTAATTTTTAATCCATGTTGTATGCCATTTTTCAAATAATCCATATGGCATATGCACTGAATCATGGCCACAAATTTGTGATATTTAGATTACAGAATAAAATTATTTTCTTGAAATAAGATTTTGAAGCTTTGTTATAAGACTAAATTTGTTGCACAGAAGGATACTGTATAATTAATGTTTTCCAAGACACCCACAAAAATTTTTGCTGGACCTTCAACACATTTGCATACATTTCATTAAATGCAATTTTAGTTACACAATTTTCACATAATCCTGGCTGCAAGACTGGTCAAATTGTCCCAAATCACTCATTGCCTTTCGTTCACTGCATGACATTCACTTTAATTCTTGCTTTTCATATATAATTCAACACAATTTGGACATTTGGGGAATTGAATACTGATACCTCTGTAAAGTACATGGAATCAGAACTGAAGCAATCCACATTTGAAAATGAAAAAAAAAGTTCTTCTTCTGGTCTGGACCGGATTGTTGAGAATCCTCATGACACAGTTTATCACAAGCTTCTGTATTATGAACATGAGGGTCATCAGCCCGGGGGCGTCCGGGAAGTTGATGACCTCGTTTCCCTGATCCGGGGGAAAAAAATCGAAAATACCATGACAAGTCATAAAATCCCGTCTTCACAAACATGCTTGAAAGAAGAAAAAACCACTCGTTTTCTTTCTTTCCCCCGACGTTCTTGGACATTTTTTTCTAAATAATTTTTTATTCTGAAAATATCCTCACTTTTGAATTATTAAAACATAAACGAATAAAAACCCTTTCTTATTTGGCAAACGTGCTAAAATCTGGAACATAAGTACACCAACATTAAAATGGATTTTTTAATCAAACAATTCAATTCAACAGCATTTATCATAATAAATGTTCAACATTGTAATATGTTAAAAAATTACAAAACTTGGGGTTCTTTGGTTCAGAAAAATCCATCACAAAACTTTGCTAAACTTCAAATTTAAAAAGCTTTATGAACTTCCACACTTTCAAAAATTTTAATTGGGACAATAATGTAAGTTACAAGGAATCAAAGTTACAAGTTTTGTTAGAAACAAAGCAAAAAGAGTGACTCAGAATACAGTTAATGCAGGGATCATCAGTTTTCTTCACTATTGAGTTCTAAGAAAAATAAAGGAATACAATTATGCTGCCTTTTCTGGTAAAAGAACACAAATTTGGTAAATGAATAAGCCAACATTAGGATAGATTCAAAAGTTCATGAAATTCAACCATTTTGTTTTTAGAAATATTTACCAGAATGTTTGCTTTCAAAATGAATAAAAGATAATTTATTCATAATAGATTACAGTGAGACCCCCACATACAGACAGACACCTCAACATAAGGACACTTATTTTCCCATATAAATTAATAAAAAAAGGCCTGACATGAGGACACTGACTTGACATAGGGGCATTTTGTGATAAAATTGCAAATAAGTTCCGGGCCAAATTAAAAGGAACAGATGTTTCCAACCCTAAAATTGATGTAAGAAAAGTTCTTGGGCATTTCTCCCACCAGTTCACCATCCATTTAGCTAATTTAAAAAATAACTTCCAGCATACGGGAACTTACTTCTCTATTTTTCACTTGAATGGTTATTTTTACAGAGAATGCCAACATTTTGATGTACTGTACAGCGGCATCAGAATTCAATTCCCCAAATGTCCATATTGTGTTGAAATATATTTATTGAATCAGTTCAAATTGGGAGACAATTTTATTTTCATGGAATTATGGTGAGTATTTTGTCCGTAAAACGCAAATTAAAAATTATATAATGTAAGTCTAAGGGAAAATGAGACTTGACTTAGGGACACTTTTGATGCACCAATCACATCCATATCTTGGGGTCTCACTGTATCTTGATGTTAAATAATAAAAATAATCTATTTAATAAGTTGTCATAAAGACAATTTATTCAAAATTAAGCATAATTTTAATCACTGCTGAATTTCAGATTGAAACACTTCTGATCAATGCATCAAAAAGATAAATTTTTTCATTCAGGAAATCACAGGCTTTTGCAAAAAAAATAATTCTTTGACACATTCACATATGAAGTTTGTAAATCAAGTCAGGGTTTGTTAGCCAAGGCAGCTGAGGCCCAATCCCAAAGTTTCTTGACCAACAAGTTTGTAAGCCAGTACACTTGTTGACCAAGACTCCACTGTACAAGTTTTTTTTTATCAAGAAAGATTTGTTTTCTATCAAAAACATTTTTTCAGTTGCTAATGGTCTGTTGTGAACAGAGCAAAAATGTCAACAGCACAATCCCTGCATGAATATCCAGTTCTGCATGAACTTAAATAACATACAAGTACTTTGCTCAGAAATGAATTAAGTTTGCAAAACAAAAACCCACAGTACTGTGTTTCATTCTTTCAAATGTCCTCCAAAATTAGAAGAAGAAAAAACCTTTTAAAGTGCTCCTAATAACTCATTAGTCATGGGATATTCTCTGAAATCCTTGCTCATGAAGGTCAGTTCTCAAGCCAAAAGTATTTTCATGAAATTTCACAGCCTTGCTGTAACAAATCCAAGCTTACACTCTTAAATGTTCCCAGCCCCTCATTCATAAGCAATACAACTTTTAAAAACTTGAACAAAATTTTACTCAGGTCCCAATAGCTTCATTGTAACATTTAATTTTTCTTTGTAACAAATCCAAGCTTACACTCTTAAATGTTCCCAGCCCCTCATTCATAAGCAATACAACTTTTAAAAACTTGAACAAAATTTTACTCAGGTCCCAATAGCTTCATTGTAACATTTAATTTTTCTTGATTTCCTTAGACTTGATTGACTTAGAACAATGAGACTTTGGTAAACTTGTGGTTTTTTGGAGAAGAGGAAACCCCGAGGACAGTGGCTGGAAACCTTGACCAACAATGACCTCGTTTGTCCCCTCAGAAAAGAAATAGTGATGCAAGAACCCAACGCATGGGATGCACAGCCATGAAATGAAAAATTGCTTCAAAACTTGGAATAGGTCAGAGATTCATACATTTTTTTCATAAGTCCAGAATAAAAAAATAGGCATGTCTTTGTATGTTTGATGCTGGATAATTCTAGAGCTGAATACAGGTACCATAGGTGATACTTTGTTGCAGCTGATTTCTTGAGGCCAAAACAAAAATTACACACAAGAAAAGATCAATCAAATTTAGATTACTCTCCAATATTTACTGAAGCATCACAGTCACTCTTGTTGTCATATTTAAGAGAAAAAATTAGGTACAAATTTCAGGTGGATAATACATTTTTTTAATATTTGTAAATTTCTGGAAAAACAAGACAACTTCTTCCAACAAAAATTATAAAAATTTAGAATTAGGTATTCACTGAAGTATCATTTCCTCCTTTCTAAGAGGAAAAAAGAGGAGGTGTGCATAATAGGCTGGTATGAATTGTTCACAAAGATTTAAAAGTTTAGGTTATACTGTACAATTGGAATCTCTCTACAACAAAATTATTTGAATTGTCAATTCTTTCTGGTCCCACCTTGTCCATATGTCCACATGTTGGATCACATTTCCTCATTAATGGGAACAAAAAATACAAAGGCACAGTATACTGTATTAATGTATTGTATTCAAATATATTTAAAACTTCAGGTTATACAGTTGGAATCTCTCTACAACAAAATCAATTGAATTGTCAATTCTTTCTGGTACTATAACAAGGACTGAGGACTGAAGAAAAAAATGTATACAGTGATACCCCAAGATGTGGACATGATTGGTGCTTGGACCTTGTACCTATGTCCAAATGTTGGATCACATTTCCTCATAGATTTTAAGGGGAACATATTTAATTAGTTCTTGGGTTGATGAAAAATTAAAAACAAAGTCCTCAAACAATTGGATAAAACGTGCTTCTCAACTTTCACATACAGGATATAACTGTGCAGATGAAAACCTCACAGAAATCTGATCTGTTGGCATCAAAATAACCTCAAAAAGCCAACCAAAGAAAAATGTACAAGTCTTGCTATACTGGGCACAGATGATGGGAGAAAACCCCCAGTTGAACCTCAATAACTCAAACCTCCCTAAATTGAATACCTCCACAAATTACCTTTTTTAGGTTCCCCATCCAAATCCCTATAGAAACAATGCATTGAAAACCTTCCCAAGTTGAAGGCTTTTCCCCTAAAGCCCCTAAAAATAAAAGTATCTGCAGCCTAATGGCTATTACTTTCTTTACACAAGAAAGAAAAAATCAATAAAAACAAAAATGCATGCGCTTTGAAAGGAAGTGAAAGACTTAATTGGGCAAATGAACCCCTACCTCCAAGTTCAGCATCCTTTCAACTCATTAAAAAATAAGAGTTGAGCTTCAGAATATCACCATATTCAATTTTGGGATATTCTTCCATGTTTCAAAGAACTAAAGGGTTTTCTTTTGTAGCTCAAACCTCTTCAATTCAAAACCTCCCCAAGTCCAAGCCTCCCTAAGTTGATTTTTTTGCTGGTCCCTTGAAATTTGACCAAGAGAGGTCTGATAATAACTTTTATAATTTGAGCCTTTTTGAGCAATAAAATTTCTTATTCTTGAAGAATTTGCATGTATGTGTTACTTTATATACCCTTGAAAATATGCCTTCATGATAACTTTTTTTTCTGCATGGGTTTTTTGCTATGCCAGACTCACTGTGCAACAATTTCATTGTCTCTCACCCTGTGACTAAATTTTGTTTCACAAAAAAAAACTGCAATATAAGCTGTTATCAATCAGTCAATAGACGTTTTTATTGGGGGCATGACATTGAACAAGTCTTCTTTCTAATGGAGACCATATCAGAGCAGATAAACCTATGGAACTATTTTTAAATCTGTCACTTTTTTATAGCCTCAAGTGTCAGATTGATCATAATACAATTCAACTTCAAGGAAAACGGTCACGAGTCCAAATTCATTGAAAGAATTTACAGATGAATCACTTTTTGCACAATCTTTTTGGGAATCAAATTGAAAGGGAAATAAATGGCAATGAGCAACAAAATCTGCCACCTTGGAATTTTTTTCAGCAAAACGATTTTTTCTGCAGGAAAATTGAGCCTTAGATCAACATGATTTCCTTTAAAGATTTTTGGTGAAGCAAATTTTTGCACAAATACAAAATGACAAATTTTTTTACATAATACTGTATTATAAAACCACAGAGCCTACATACCATGAGACCACCACATGCAGACACTTTGTCACTCAGACAATTTTACATAGGGTCATTTGTTTTTCAATAAAAAAGGCATAGAAAAGGCCCAACATATTGACACTGACTCAACATGCACACATTGCATGATGAACGTGCCAATAAGTTTCAGGAAAATTGACTTTGATTTGGTTCAATTCCAAGAAACAGATACTGTATTTCCAGCCCTAAGATCTATGCAGGAAAAATTCTTTGGTATTTCTCCCCTCATTTTCCCATCCATTCACCCAATTAAAAAAAATTACCTACAGCATAGAGGGACTTCCTTCTCTCTTTGTGACTTGAACGTTATTTTTACGGATGCCAACATTTCAATATACTGTACAGAGATACACTATTCAATGCTCCAAATGTTCTTCTTGAGTTGAAAAGATATTCACGGAATCAAATTAAAGTAGAAAAAAATTTTCATGGAATGCTGAAGAATATTTCTTCCATGAAACAACAATTAAAAATTATATAATGTAAGTCTATGGGAAAATAAGACTCAACTTAAGGACATTTTGACTTCAGGACACTCTTGATGCACCAATTACATCCACATCTGGGGGCCTCACTGTGCATTTCATAAAAGTCCATAGAAAAAAAATAGCTGCAAACCTCAGTAGGGGACAGCACAAAAAGTCAAGAACCACAGAATTTCAACCATCACTTCATTAAAAAATTCCTCAGCAGTGCAGAACACATGTCACGATCCTTTCTCTTATTCGCAACACTTATACACGCACACACACACACACAAATGCCTCAAACTCTGCAAATCCTTTCGTTAATGACCAGACCGCGGGAAATGTTTCACAACCCACGATCATCTTATTGCGTAATTACATGCTTTGAACCGCGGCGAAGGATGACTCGACACATAACTCCCAAGCACCGCGAAAGTTTCCACACACACGCCCAAGCTGCAACAAACCAAAGAAACAACGAATTTCAGTTAACGTGAAGTACTTCATTCGCAAACGAGAACTTCAATAATTGATTTTCAGCGCGAGAAATTATTGACGAGCGATTTCTGATATTGGAAGCTCGATCGAAGTGGGTTGCCATCTCACCGCGATGACGACAGCAAGAAAAAGATTATCTTTCAACATCTTCGAGTAGATGTCACTCACCCAGATGCACGAAACTCAGCACACTACAGATCTGGTTATCAGTACTTGAGGAATCATCACTTGCTGTCCTTGTCAAAATTATCAAAAAAATAGGATGAAGAGAAGGGAATAAGTTCGATTGCTGACCAGTGTGATGATGTAATACTGGCAGTAGTAACCAATCTTCAGATCTCAAGAGCCACAAATCAACCAATTTTGCCATCAAAAATTAAAGAAAAACTTCCGCAAATTTAACAAGTATTTGATCTCAAATAACGCAGATGAGCCACGATATTCCTAAAATGACGACTGAAATTTCGCGCTGGACTTATAACCGGATTAAAAGCGACACCATTTTTCCTGAAGAATTCAAAATAATTTTCAAGATGCCCAGGAGCTGGCGTAAATACATTACGCAAGTGGCGGAGGCTGAAAGAAAAAGCTCAAGGAGACTTTAGATACCACTATAGAAAAGGTATGACCTAATTCTGGATGGAACGAATTGCGAACTCTGGCGAATTAGAAAAAAAAAACAACAAGTACCACTTTCCATCTCATTCTTGATAACAGAAGCACTTTGCCATAAAAATATGCAACGTATCCAACAAGTATCCAACAGTAGTTACGGTACTGAAACCTCGATTAACAGACGCTTCGCACATTTCCAATAATTCATCCTTGCTTTTGTGGATTCGTACTTCTGATAGTAAACTCAGTTCAGATAATTGCTTGCATGCTAGTAATTAGGTTTAGTGTACTGTTAATGTACTGCAATGGGAAAAGCGGTTTTTTCCGTCATTTATAAGAATGATTAAAATTTGTTCTTGATACTGTATTTTCCACTGTTTTAAACAATGCTCTTCTCGGTTTTACGCGTTCCTGGTCTTACAAGTTTCATGTAAAATTTCATGAAATGCTTCCCTCATGAACAAATGAAAATCTGCCAAAAAGCGTACCTCTGAAGTCATGACTAGATTTTGAATGGATAAAATTGTCTCCAAAAAGCAAGATTGTGCTGAATTTTGTTTCCCCTGTCTCTGAATATTTGCTATTCTACTATGTTACAGTACAGTGAGACCCCACATGCAGACACCTAAACCTGCGGACAATTCAACATAGGGACACTATTTTCCCATTTAAAAAATAATAAATAAAAAAGTGCAACATGAGGACACTTACTTTACATAAGGACATTTTGTGATGAAATTGCAAATAAGTTTCAGGCCAAATCACAAGAAACAGATGCAGTATTTCCAACCCTAAAATGGATATAAGAAATATCCATTATTTGAGATCAAATACTTGTTAAACTTTAGCATAGAGGGACTTCCTTTTCTCCTTTTTACTTGAATGTTATTTTGACAGAGAATGCCAACATTTTTATGCACTGTACAGAAGTATCTATCCAATTCCCCAAATACTACCATATTGTGTAGATTTATTGATTGAATCAGTTTAAATTGGGAGACAAATTTTATTTCCATGGGATTATGGTGAGTATTTTGTCAATAAAACATCAATCAAAAATTGTACAACGTAAGTCTAAGGGAAAATGAGACTCAACTTAGAGACATGTTGACTTAGGGACACTCTTGATGCACCAATTAAATCAACATTTTGGGGTCTCAATGTACAGTTAGACCCCAATATGCAGACATAATTGGTGCATCAAGAGTGTCCCTTAGTTGAAATGTCCCTGAGTCAAGCCTCATTTTCCCTTAGACTTGCATTCATAATTTTAATTGGCATTTTATACAATAAAATGCACAGTTTCTGGTAGGTTGTGGTGGTTATAAACTTGTCCTAAAGATTTGTCTGGATGGTAGTGTGGTCTAGGAATGAGGTACTGAGATAACAGGAAAGTACCAAATACTCAACCATAATTCCATGAAAATAAAAATTGTCACCCAATTTAAACTTATTCCAATCAATATATTTCAACACAATCTGGGCATTGGGGGAATGGAATATTTATACCTCTATGGTCTATTTGGTACGTAGAAATGTTGGCATTCCCTGCACAAAAAATATTCAAGTAAAGAAGAGAGAAGGAAGTCCCTCTCTGCTGAAGGTAATTTTTTTTACATTAACTAAATGGACAGTAAATTGGTGAAGTTGGTAAATAACTTTTCTTACATCAATTTTAGGGTTGGAAATATCTGTTTCTTGTAATTTGGCCCAGGACTTATTAGCGATTTTATCACAAAATGTCCCTATGTTGAGTCAGTGTCCTCATGTAAGGCCTTTATTAATTTTTTAAGAAAAAATAAGTGTCCCTATGTCAAATTGTCCTCAGGTCGAGGTGTCCGCATGTGGGGGTCTCACTGTATATTACAATACTGTACTTGAAATTGTGATGCACAGTATAATCAAAGATGTTTTATTTGAGGGAGGTACAGTGAAACGCCGCAAAACAAAACAAATCCGTCCCTGGAAGCTTTCCTTTATGCCGGATTATCTCAAGTGGAAAAGCGATTTCGCTTGAATTCACATATTTAAGCATTTAAACGATTTAATTCGTTCTGGACATTCAACAGACAAACACAAAAAACTTAGAAAACTATTTTTCGTTCTTACTGTACCTTGAAACTGTAAATTTTAATTAGAGTGTCATTGAAAATAAGTAACCCTGGAAATTTAATGCTCTGAACTTCCTGAATTTCACAAATTTTTTAAACAAGAAGAGGGAAAATAGTTTCTTCTTCTTAAACATTCATTCGATTTTTCAAGTTCGAGCTCAAAACTTGTCGAAAATCGAGCAATTTTTTGGCCAAAACAATACGTTATACGAAACAATTACAGTACAGTATGTTGTGCGAGTCACTTCATTTCTTAGAATTTACGCAACAGATATTTTATTTCACGGGCCTTTCATTATGCAGGGAATCACTGTAGAAGAGATTTTCCTATTTTACATTTCTCAGCTTCGATTAATTAGGGTTTGAGGTACAGTATTTCGCCATTTTCACTTCACACAGTTCACTTTTCGGAAGTGCTCTCGATGAATCTTCCCACAGCAAAATCCCTTTTCACGATAAAACCCCATCCCAATCACACACACGTCAGAAACCTCAAGAAAAGAAAGCGCACAAAAATTTAGACAAGCGTTTTCTAGAAACACGGCTTTACGCAATGGTGCGGTTACGACACGACTCCAAGCACTTTATTCAGCGAGGAAGAAGCAATTCCACTCTGCACAACACTTTCACAATCCCCCCCATGCCTAGTTCAAAAAACCGGCACAAGGATAGAGAACATAAAAAATCTCGACCGCAGCAAGAAGTTCTATCCAAGCAGCCAACCACCAATTCACAGTAGGCGAGACAAAACTGCGACTGTCTTCCAACACAGTCAGTGATGAAGTTTGGAGTAACACGGAGATCACATAAAGAATATATATTCACACACGGAAAACTTCAGGAGAAGATCCAACCAGGTGCACGACTCAAGGAGTTTCTATTCACGACCTTCACAAAAAGAAAGAAGAAATTCATTAGACATGCTGAATATGATTCACGAAACCCACATAAAAAAACGGTACTTCCTTGCGCATGCTTAGCCAAGCACGATACAGTATAGAACTCATTATCGACCTTATCCAGGACTGCGCAATAAATAACTTACAGTACTTCAATTAACCTCTGATCTAAATGTGACTTGATACGATGTTACGCAAGTTTCTCGCAATTACGAACTACTCACGTAGTTGCGTTCTTGATTCAGAATCCTCCAGGCAAACGGGACTTCGAACACTCATTAGCAAATTCCTCTTTAATTGAGCGAATTCTTACGCATTGAACACTCATCGCATGAGCTTTTACCGTATGATCGACGAACAAAAAATTGCATGAGACTCAACACTTAACGAAGTGAGGTACTCATATTGAGGACGTGGATTTCCCCACTTTGCAAGCACTCACGCACCATCTAACATTTTCTTTCCAACATCACATGATCTTCCAATAACTCCCTTCTTCGTCCATTGAACAAGACGGAGAGAACTAAACACTCAGCTCCTCGTACTAATCCCATTCCGCATTCGAATCATGATCGAGAGTTATAACATGCACTCGGAAGCACCATAAATGAAGCACATACATTAAAAGAAAATGAATAACTGCGCAGAAAGCACCCGCGACGAACCTCGGAATGAATTTAATTTTCCGGCTTGGGTCTCCACCTCGGAATGCCAGTCATGCCCCACATAAGCCACGCAAACACGGATCCAAACCAGACTGTTCCAAAGGCAAGCTTTTCCGCGAATGACACCTTCACTCGGGGTTTGCTAACGATCATTTCTCGGCCGAACGCGCGCCGAGTTACAGTCGAGGTCGCTCCGCAATAAGTGGCGCGGTTCAGACACCCGAGGCGAATTGCACCGCGAAGAGCCGCCATCTTCCGCTCGCGAAAAATACACGGGCTTCGTAAATCGAAAAGATGACGAGGATTAAAGGTAAAATGCACTTTCGACTCGGATGGAAGATTCGCAACGGGAACAAGCTGACAACCATTGTAGGGTTAAAACCGTAGCAAGTTCATGAATGACCCTGCGTCCACAAGTTGCGTCAACCGCGTCGCCATATTGGTTTGGAATACTCATCACAGAGCTCACTCGTATGCATCACACCACTCCTACTTTTCTACTGAAACATGCTGAAACGCAGTGTTGTGAGACTAATGTTCCACAGAATTTTTTTCCTGGTCTACAGAAAAACTTATACTGTACTTGAATATTAAGGGCCAGGCATCAGAGTAATTTCTAATAAGGTTGCTGTAGTATTTTCTTCAACTTCAGAAATTTGTTATGAAAATCATTACATTCATACATTCATTCTGCATAATTCGCATTCATTCAAATGGCTGATTTTGAAGTGGACATTTACATCAAATAAAACTTGCTCTGAACTCTCTTTTATCTTCTTACAATGTTCCAAATTGGATATTGTTTCATGGCCTTCATGTTTTCTTTTAGTCAGTCCTCTTAAAAGCTTGCATCACTCCACAGGGTGGAAAATAGTCCCAAACAGCCAGTCTCAATCAGAGGAGGATGAGACACCATTTTAATTTGGGCAGTACATGCAGATAAGTGATTGAGAGTAGGCAGAAGGTTATTACAGCATTATGAACATAGTTTGTACAATTAAAAATTAATCCCAAAGATAAATTACCAAGGTTTGAAAAATAAGGACAATTTTGGTCACCTTGGCTGCAGCAATTCTGCCCCTTTTCCATAAATCTACTGGCTCACAAGTCACGGTTTACACTACATTTAAATTTTCAGTGGAAAAATAAATGCAATTGCAGTATTTGCTTGTTTGATATAAGAATTAAGAATACCAACAGTTCATAGTGCAATCTAAAGATTTTAAATTTCTAACCATCATTTCAAGGCTGACAGTTGAAAAATTCACTCATTTTCATAGAAGACATATTCAAAGATATTGTTTGAACTTCAAAGTGGTCCATTTCAACAGATAAAGCCAAGATGAAATAAAATGAGTGAAGTCATTTTCATGTCAGATAGTTTTCAGTGGTGTTTATATTTCAACTTCAGTATTTTTAATATTGCCTCTTACTCATGGATTTATTGACTAAAAAGGAGCATCAAAACTGAAACATATTATGAGGAAAAGGAGAAGCATGACATGAGTAACTCCGCTACTATCAATATCATCATAAATTCCTTTTTGATAATCTCTCCAAGATAATCTCAATAAAAAAAACTTCAAGTCTTTCATAAAAAGTAATTGTTTCAGGTTCAACTGGCTTGTTAATACAAGATTCTACATGTTGTTAAATTAGGACAAGTGAAAGTTTCAAGTGAAAAAATTGTTGCATTGTAAAAGTTCTTGTTCAGCAGGGACTCCTATCCTCTAGGGTGTTTTGTAATACTGTACCAAAATAATTCACATAAAAATTTGTAGAAATAATAAAGTGCATCAAGTATCAGCAAGAGTTTGCATAACACAAATTTTGGCCTAAGAATGCTGAAACCTCAGCAAGTTTTGTGCTAAAACTTTTGAATCTTTCAAAACTGTGAAAGAGAATGAGAAAAAGGTCAGGTTTTGCCTTCTCTTGTCTTTGAAATTTGTGAAATTTAGAAAGTAGCAAGCACAGACTTGACAGGATTGCCACAGTTCAGAACTCCAGGAATCCATTTTAAATTCAAAATGTCAAGCCAAAGCCTAGGAAATATACACATTTCCCAAAGAATATTATGGTGCTTTGGTGTGTGTTTGGAACAAACTACTGAGTAATTTACAAAGTAACCTTGAGGGAATTTTTGTTTTGCTTTACAGAAGTTCCCCCATAACAAAACACATCCTGGGTTGGATAAGCCTAGTTATGCAGAGACTCACAGTACAGTACTGTACAATAACAAAAACTGCCTGTTATTCCAGCAGAGAGAACCANAACCTTGAGGGAATTTTTGTTTTGCTTTACAGAAGTTCCCCCATAACAAAACACATCCTGGGTTGGATAAGCCTAGTTATGCAGAGACTCACAGTACAGTACTGTACAATAACAAAAACTGCCTGTTATTCCAGCAGAGAGAACCATGTACCCAGAGCAACAAGAAAATCTCTTTTCACATTTCACACAAATCATCTTCCTCAGGAGCCACCAAGACTTTTCAACTACACCCAACTTAAAAAAAAAAAGATCTAACCTGAATTGAAGATGTAAATATCCACCAAGAACTGGAAAGACGATGTGTACAACACGTGATTTACTCCCCATCAGGAAACAGCTAAATACAAGGTTTTGGTACACAACTAAACCATGAACCAAGAATTGCACCTCCAGGATCCAACACAGCAGCCCAAGGCTTCAATGATGACCACCACTGGCCCCGAAAATGTATTCCAGGGCAACTGTGACACCGGCAAGGATGAAACCAGTTCTCATTCCTCTCAAGTAGACCGATTTCCTCTTTTGTCTGAGGTCACCATAGTTGGTGATATCAAATCTGAAGACTTCATTCCTGCGCAAAACAAAATTTACAACTTTTCAGGGATGGAGAATACTTTTTTTTTTATAAAAAAATTATTTGATTGAAGAACCACCAAGTCATTTAAATTGATTCACATATAAGCATCTTCTGAAGTTCAGCAAATTATTTTTAAAAATGGCTCGTAACTGTCCTTACGAAAGTCTTTAAAATTTGGTTTCAACTTTGTACACGTTAAATCTATGGTTATTTTGCGAATAAGTAGTGAATGAGTAAACAACAGGATTTACAGTTCACCAACCTAGAGAATCTCAAGTTGTTAAAACTTCCTTTTTAAACTTTTTTTTTTAGTTCACTGGTAAAAATTTCAGTCTTTTACATTTTAAACATACATGATTTGTCAATTTCAACAATGCTTTTCTTTCATTGGTCATGGGGGTCAGTCAAACCTTTTCAAGTCAAACTAAGAGGAAACCACTAAAATTCAACTTTTGAGAGTTGCTTGAGTTTAGTGAAACCACTCAATTTTGCTGGGGAAGAAATGAGAATCACAGAAAGGTGAAATGGGTGATGATTCTGGGCATTAAACTTCTGGAGACATGAGTTGATAGGATGCTGGACTTGGAGGCAAGGGTACTTTTGCCCAATTTGTCTCTCACTTCCACTTGAAAAGCATCAAATTATACTTTTTTGCTCTTCTTCTTTGGTCCCTGGAATTGTAGACTGAGGGTCCCCAGAAATTTAAGTTACACAGGCTTGAAGGGTAAAGTTTCAAGGTTTGAGAGATTTACATTAAACTTCACAGTGGAAACAAATTTAGCACTGAAAGGTTTCAAATTTAAGCAGCTTCAAATTAGCAAGGTTCAACTGTACCAACAGAGTAAGAGCACTCGGAAGGTAATTTGGTGAGTGCATTAACCTTTAGGGGACAAACAAATAAACAAGGTTTTAAACTTCAGGAGGTTCAAGTTAGCAGGGTTCAACTGTGCCAACAAATCAAGAGTCAGAAAATCAGACACTGGGAAGGCAATTTGATGAGTAAATCAATACTTAGGGACAAACAAATTTGGAGGTTCAAGTTAGCAAGGTCCAACTGTACCAACAGATCAAGAGTCATAAAATTGACACTGGCAAGTCAATTTAATGAGTACACTAACCTTCAGGGGACACACAAATTTAACATTAAGTTTAAAACTTGAGCAGGTTCAAGTCAGCAAAGGTCCAACTGTACCAACAGAGTAAAAGTGATGAAAATCAGACATTGGGAAACTAATTTGGTTACTTTCCTGTTATCTCAGTACCTCCTTTTCTGTTATCTTGGTACCTTCCCTCTGACCAATTTAACCTGACCTAACCTAACTTCCTCCCAAAATCAGTTTCTGCTTTCTTTGGGTTTCTGCTGAAACTGATTTTGGGTCCGCCAATCCATTTCAATCCAATCCAGTCCAATACAATTAATTTTCTTATTTGTAACTAACATAACCTGGCCTAACCTGACTTTACCTAACCACCTCCAAAAATCAGTTTCAGCAGAATGCAAAAAAAATAAAATTCACAGTTTCTGGTAGGTTGTTGTGGTTATGAACTGGTCCTAAAGATTTGTCTGGGTGGTAGTGCGGTCTAGGAATGAGGTACTGAGATAACAGGAAAGTACCCTAATTTGATGAGCTTCAACTCACTTATACATTAAAATTGTTCAAAATTTCTCCATGGTTCATCCCAAAATTTTTCAACTTTTGAATTTAAAGAAAAAACTCACCTTATCCACGGATCCTTCAGTCCATGCATGGCAAGACGGCTCTGCAACACTCTGAGATCAGGCGTGTGATCTCCTACAACAAAGGCTTTGTAATCCGGCACTTTTGGGATATTCGCACCATGGCCGTGCCCCATCGCGCATAAACAAAATTTCACACTCTCCACGTACCTTTGGAAACAAAACAAACATAACTAAATTAACTACAATGTTGAAAAACGAGTTACCATTTTCTTTAGTACAGCATTTCCAAAAAAAAGTGCATCCCAAGTCCGAAGTGGTCAATGAATCAGTTCACTTCGCAAGGAAAAAAAAAATCACTGCATTATTGCGAGCCTTCCAAGAGATCCCCAGTCCTGCATCAAATCCCTTCAACCTGAACCAATTCGTTCTTGGCAGCAAAGAGGGAATTAAACATAAAAAAGCACAAAAATACTTGAAGTAATTCATAAGTCCCACTAGTGTGAAGAAAATTGTCATTGCAAGCAGATGAAGCCTGGCAATCCATTTATTTCAATTCATTGAAAATTATCTCAACAGAAAGTAGCATGAACCTAATAAAATAATCATCTTCAAGATTCCTTTGAATTATCTCCCTTTAATTTCATAATTCTTTAGTGAAAATATTTTGGTCAACACAGTAAAACTCCCAATTATGTGGACTGATGACTGTGTGCATGTGTCTGGATAATCAATCATCAGGGATAATCTTATGCTGAAAAATATTGTCAACAGGCAAAAATTTACTCCACATTCAGACAATATGTCATATTTACTCCAGTAACATATGCACCTTTTTTATCTCAAAATAGAAAGGAAAAATGTAGGGTGCATGGTCTAGGTGGGTATACAAATTTTAGTAGTTCAGTTGTACATCATGCATGACTCAAATGGGAAATTGTGGCTCAGTTTCAAGACTTTTTATGGAAACAATAGTCAATTAGTTGAATTCGGGTTTGATTCATGTCCAAAGTAAAAATTCAGACATCCGTATTTCTGAAATATTGCAGTTTCTCATCCTTGGAGATATGATTTAATCAAAATTAAATTATACATATTCCAGATGAAAAGTCAATCAGACGGAAATTGAGTTGTAAAAGTCTAAAATAACAAGACACCATTTAGAGCCTTGATCTGTTTCAACTCAATCAATCACAATTCGCTCAAATTCACGCAGATTAGCTCAAGCTAAGATAATTGGGAGTCCTACTTTAGTTGGCAGTTTTTCACAGGTCTATCAGCAAAGAATCACTGGGGCCATCATCACCAAACGAAATTTTTCAGTTAAATCTGGCGAGAGATGGCAAGCGTGGAGCTCCATCCTTTGATAACTTCGTTAATTTTCTGAAATATTTTATGAATTGACAGAAGAATTGTTAAGAAATTTGAATCATTCTTCAGCTCCATTCCTCGCGATCTATTTTGGAATGTAATTAGTCATTGAAAACAGATAATCAGGTCACATCCTCCTCCAAATGACAGTTTCTCAGTAAGCAGGCAAGAACTTTCAAGTAACCCCCTTCTCGCATTTCGGAATCAACTTCCTGATTACTTAATCAATTCAAAAAAAATTTTGACACAAATGAGAAAGGACACCTTATTCGGACGCAAAACCCTGGAAGCGTATCCAAAAGAAAGCAAACTGGGTCAAAGCGCAGACAACGCAAACTCTCAAGAAAAATTCAGAGCATTTTTGGATTCATCGGGCAAAAGAAAAAAATTAATCATCACAAAAATACCACTCACACCTTAAAACGTTCTTTAAAATGGAATTCGATCGAAAACTCTCTCGGTCGAAGCCATTTGCTCAAAACCCACGGCTCCGATTTAAGAATCAAAATCGACACACCTCAAACTGAGATCCAAACCTTAGCTCGAGTAAAAAATCGTGACGCGTCATCCGAAAACTTGAGCAACGCCAAATGCAAACAAAAAATTGATTGTTATCTGCGAAAAAATAAAAATAAAAGAAATCGAAAAGGAAGCACACAAAAGATCTTCCCACCAGTCATCATTCCGAATCGCAATGAGAGTGAACTTCTCACAGCTGTCGAAACATTTAAGCGTGTCCCAAAACAGCAGATTTCAGAAAAGAAAACAAGTAAAGTATAATTAAGGACAATCAATGAAAAAGGGGCGTCAGAAAAAAAAAACACGCGAATCGATTTGGATTAAAATTTGAAGAAATATTAAATCCTTTTTTGATTCTTCCAGATACCTTGCCAGAAAATAATTCGAGGTACCCTGACCTGTTCCAACCAAACTGCATCGATTGCCTCACACAGAAACCAATTGGAACAGAATCTCTCGAACAGTTCTGCTGTTTTGTGCACGGGCTCTTTTTCAAACACGCGTAGTCCCGAATTTTTTTTTGCAAACGGAGTACAGTATTTTAAACTCTTCTACTTCACCAGGAGACGAAAAAATATATAGATCATCTTCTTCAAAGCTTAGAAAAACATTCACACCCGAGTATTCCCCCGCTTCTTCGTCTTCTTGGTGCGCTCCTTTCGGGGTTTCCGTCTCGACAGTGACGACGAAGACGCAGCAGCAGCACTACTACTGCCACCACCACTGCTCCTAGTGCTACCACTGCTGCTGCTGCCAGTACTATGACTGGCAGCCCGTTTCCGCTTCCACTCGAAAAACCGCTCCCTTTCCCCGCTCGCATCAACATCAACTGTCTCCACCGTCTGCACCATGATCACATCATCATCGTCATCGTCGTCGTCGTCGTCAACGTCACCGACACCCGTTTCTTCCACCAGTATCCCGTCATCTTCGTCGTCGTCAATGGTTATCACTTCCGGCCGTCGCGTCCGAGACCGCGTTTGCACACCGGGAACGCGAGTTTCGACCGGACTCCGGCGTCTCCTCGTCATTGATGACGATGACGCGTTCGAGTTGGGCTCAATCACTTGCACTTCTTCTTCGTCGTCGTCGTCGAGGATGAAGAAGTCGTCATCGTCGTCGTCAATTACGAGTGTCGATCGCACAGGTGGGACTCGACGGATGTTCGACAGCGCGCTTAGAACGCTCACAATACGGCCAAAGAGTGGCCTCGAGGATCTGTTCACTGCAGAATAACAAAAACGATTCAGCATCTAAATTTGAGTTAAAAGTGCGTGAGATCGTCACCTCATAGCTGGTGCTGCAAAAATAATTCAATTCAATTTCAAAAAATTGAATTTCATTCCAGAATAACTTCTCATTTAACAAATATCCACCACTTCTCAGATAAAAAAAAAAACCTGCACTTACTCCAGTTCTGCACGCACCTTTTTCTCAAAATTAAGAGGAAAAAAGGGAGCAGATACAGTGAGACCCCAAGATGCAGACGCATGCGGTGCATCAAGAGTGTCCCTAAGTTGAGTCTCATTTTCCCTTAGACTTACATTATATAATTTTTAATTGATGTTTTATGCACAAAATACTCACCATAATTCCATGAAAATAAAGATTGTCTTCCAAATTAAAACTGATTCAATCAATATATTTCAACACAATTTGGACATTTGGGGAATTGAATACTGATACCTGTGTACAGTACATAGAAATGTTGGCATTCTCTGTAAAAAAAATAACCTTGGAGTGAAAAATAGAGAAGGAATAAGTCCCTCTATGCTGGAGATAATTTTTTAAAATTAGCTAAATAAATAGTAAATTGGTGAGATAAATGCCAAAGAACTTTTCTTACATCAATTTTAGGGTTGGAAATATCTGTTTGTTGTAATTTTGCCTAGAACGTATTTGCAATTTATCACAAAATGTCCCTATGCTGAGTCAGTTTCTTCATATCAGGCCTTTTTTAATACTTTTTATGGGAAAATAAGTGTCCCTATGTCAAATTGTCCACATGTCAAGGTATCTGCATATGGGGGTCTCACTGTATAAAAGTATTTTAAATTTTTAAAAAGAAATTCTTTGTTTCATGGTCCACTCTGATCTGTTTTGCGTTCATGAAATGTTAAGCTTGTGCCAAAAAGGGTACTTTCGCGAAATTAAAATCAATGCTAGGAAAAAACAGAGGAAGAAAAGCTAATTATTGTATTCACTAGACAACTAGAGCACCACAAACACCAATTTTCTCAAACTTGAAAAAAAACTAGGAGGCTGCGGGTGATAAGACAGGGATCCAATTTTAAAATTTGTTTAGAAGTTCAGGTGCGCATGATACAGTACTTGATTATATTGGGATCTTTGGATCAATTTTTAAATAAAAATTATTTTCCACGGGAACGATTGAAAATAAATCGAACTCAGGGTTGAATCCAGGTCGAAATTCAAACTGTGGTTCCTCATATTTTTCTAACTATTGCCCTTTTTCAGTCCCTAAAAATAGAGTACGTGTCTTAATTGGGGATAGGATTTTCATCAACATTTTAGGCCGGAAAATCCAGGTGCCCATTTTACATGAGGGTGGGTGATTCTTGAGTAAATACAGTACCTGGTTCCCAATCCTGGTATTCTATTGTTTTCAGAAATAGAAATAAGTCAGACTCACGCTCTTGTTCAGGAATCATAGGACCGATAAGGTGGACTTGCGACCTGCAAAGAATAGAAACCATTTCTGAATTCATGAACGAAATGAGCAAAACAAGAAAATGTGCGGCTGATATATACAGCAATAAAGTAAGCCTTGTAGCTTCACCCGAAAAGAAAAAAAAAAATTTAGATTCCCAGGATATTTTATTGTGTATCAACCTGATGCATATTAAATTCAACAATCTAATTATCCTTTTAAAATTATTTCAACAAGAAACCTGAATATTCGAGGTTAAACCGCAATCTTTCTTTTCCAGGCTCTTATTCCAAAGTTTTCAATTTTCCAAGAACAGTATGAGCAAAAATAAATTCGAGGAGCTCGTATATAATTCGAAGAAATCGGCAAAATTCTCACAGGCGATAGGCTTCACTCGTCCTCGAGTAATCCACCTGTCTGTCATACTGCGCCAACGTGAACCTCGAATCCGCAAACACGTATAACTCGTGCAAAAAGTGCCTAGCCAATCGGGTCCCCACAAACCGAGCCAAATGCGACAACATTTCCGCAGACAACAGATGAAAGCGGCGGAGCAAATCCCCCAGGGAATCCATCTCCTCGGAAGTGACAGAGATCACGGGATCGTATCGCAAGGGTAAATTCCGTATCCCAATCGAGCGAATGGCAACNACTTGCGACCTGCAAAGAATAGAAACCATTTCTGAATTCATGAACGAAATGAGCAAAACAAGAAAATGTGCGGCTGATATATACAGCAATAAAGTAAGCCTTGTAGCTTCACCCGAAAAGAAAAAAAAAAATTTAGATTCCCAGGATATTTTATTGTGTATCAACCTGATGCATATTAAATTCAACAATCTAATTATCCTTTTAAAATTATTTCAACAAGAAACCTGAATATTCGAGGTTAAACCGCAATCTTTCTTTTCCAGGCTCTTATTCCAAAGTTTTCAATTTTCCAAGAACAGTATGAGCAAAAATAAATTCGAGGAGCTCGTATATAATTCGAAGAAATCGGCAAAATTCTCACAGGCGATAGGCTTCACTCGTCCTCGAGTAATCCACCTGTCTGTCATACTGCGCCAACGTGAACCTCGAATCCGCAAACACGTATAACTCGTGCAAAAAGTGCCTAGCCAATCGGGTCCCCACAAACCGAGCCAAATGCGACAACATTTCCGCAGACAACAGATGAAAGCGGCGGAGCAAATCCCCCAGGGAATCCATCTCCTCGGAAGTGACAGAGATCACGGGATCGTATCGCAAGGGTAAATTCCGTATCCCAATCGAGCGAATGGCAACGAGTTCCCGGTTCAGCCAGGCAAGAATTCGGTGGGTCTGGGCTTCGTTTTCCCGGAAGAAACTCGGGTTCAAGTTCCGGCCATTGAACGAGAACGGAAACGCCCACTGGTTCCGCATGTAGACGCTTCGTCGACGGTCCGAAGAATTCCCGGCAATCCTGTCGATTATTTGCATTCAACGAACATTATCGAAAATTTAAAAAAAAAAGGCGTTCATTTGACATTTAAGGATTATTTCCTCAACATTAAATCCATCCTGACTTTCTGTAATATCAGACAGGTGTCGCCTCTTGTATTGAAATAATATAACCTAACCTTAGCTATTCTAACCAAGTTTGTGAATAATATCTCGTTAAAACAACCTCCCAGGGACCTGTGAAAAAGTGTATCACAGTGAAAACTCGTTAAAAAAAATTATTCGGTATGACAAACTTTTCTCAAGTCCTGGCAGAAAGCCCATGGAGGAAATGCCAAAAATATCAATATAACGATCTTCCCAATGCCAAAGCAACATACTTTTAGAGAGATATTCAAGATTCTCCAAGCAGAAATTTACCAACTACAGCAGGCACAATCTGAATTTATGATTCCCAATATGGGTACTTATAGCATGAATGGAATCTGAAATCAATAAGAAACATGCTTCCAAGTGGTTCCACACAAAATACTCCCAGAATTAAGAGATTAGTGCAACTGATGGAATGCATCTACAAGCTAATTTCAATTTTTTTTTAGAGAGAATCACTTGATTTCACAACCCATAATGAAACATCTGAGAATGCCAGAAAAACGAGATCTAATTCTTCATGGGCAGATCTGATGCAAAAATTTGGAGTCATTCGTTTTGAAAATCTCGCAATAACAATTTATTCAGTATAACAAAGTTTTTCTGAAGTCCCCAAAATGTTTCTAGAAACAAGTGACGAGATTTTACTGAAAAATAGGAAATGTGTCACAATGAGATCCACTTATTTCCACTCTACTGTACAGTAAAACGTCCAAGGATCCCTGAGTTTCTTCCAAGACACACAGGTGTCACTGGCACATTTCATGCAATTCTCTCATTCTTTTAGACCCAAGTTGCTCGGGTCAACGAATTAAATCACCTCAGAATGAACAAGTTAGACTCATGTTAGCTGAGGCAACGTCAGGTTAAGTTATTTTTACCCAGGTCAGCAATTCAAACGACACGTGTCTGACCTTCCAAAAAACCAAGAACTAACACAAAAGAGAAAATAACCCCCGCAATGGAATAAATTCGGTATTCGTCTTGACAAATAAGATACTGTATAAATTGAGGTGAAGAAGGCAACTGACTCCACTGAAGAAAAGAGAATGCTGTCATCTGGGAAATCGTCCGGAGGCGTTAAATGTAATACCACGCCTTCTCCTCTGTTTCCATTCCGAAATTTGTGCGTGATTGTTTGAACACGAGCCTTGCATAGTGGACATTCCAGTTTCACCTACAAAGAATTAATTCCCTTATAAAAATACCCCAGAAAAATGTAATTTTTTAAAATAAAAAAGGTCACCTTTGTCCATTCAAGAATGCAAACGAAGCAGAATTCGTGTTGACATCCGTCAAGAGTTGCTACGTCATCAATAGAGGATAAGCATATTGGACACTTTGAATCGTCGGAACACGTCGATGAAGTACCGGAACATGTTCTTCTCCGGTTATGACGAACTTTTTTTGGTGATTTGGGACGCGATGGCGAAGCTCCAGGCTGAGTGGCCAGAAAACATCAGTCCACGGCTTAAAAATAAATATCTTGGAAGCTACCAACACCTCGACAGGTTGACGTACCTTTGCGTCTTTACACCCCGTCAAAGTAGATTGCGAATCTAACGCTTTCAATTAACAACTCATGTTAGCTGAGGCAACGTCACGTTAGGTTATTTTTGCCCAGGTCAGCGATTCAAACGACACTTGCCTGACATTTCCAAAAAATTAAGAATTGACATCGAAGAGAAAATAACGCGCATAGAAATAAATTCGGAATTCGTTTTGACAAATAAGAAATAAATTGAGGTGAAGAAGGCAACTGACTCCACTGAAGAAAAGAGAATGCTGTCATCTGGGAAATCGTCCGGGGGCGTTAAATGTAATACCACGCCTTCTCCTCTGTTTCCTTCCCGGAATTTGTGCGTGATTGTTTGAACACGAGCCTTGCATAGTGGACATTCCAGTTTCACCTACAAAGAATTAATTCCCTTATAAAAATACCCCAGAAAAAATGTAATTTTTTAAAATAAAAAAGGTCACCTTTGTCCATTCAAGAATGCAAACGAAGCAGAATTCGTGTTGACATCCGTCAAGAGTTGCTACGTCATCAATGCTCCTATTCGTATAACCTGTGAAACTTAGCAGCCTTGTGCAGCTACTTCATGGCCTTGTACAAGAAGAGGCCAATACTGCTTGAAAAAAACCACTAAACCCTGCGCTACCGCTTCGAGGTCCGACTCCTTCGATAGTCGGCGAATCGCTCATTTCGAACCTGTCGTGAGAAACCAAAAGAAGAAAAAATTATAAACTTAAGACTTTTTACGAACTACCAGATTTTTGCCAAAAATATTCGTAAAATTAGCCCCATCACAAGTTTCAGGGGTTAATCTTAATTATGCATAACCCGCAGAATTAACACGACATGGGATCACTAAGACTAATTTTAATTAATCATTTCCATAATTATTTTGATTAAATTTCGTTTTTCCTAAATAAAACACCATCGACCACATGGTAGATTAGAAAAATTTAAATTTCGTCGCATCACAATTTTAAAAGCAGAATTTTGAGCAAAAAATTAGAAACATTTCATAATCTCTGTATTTGTTGTTCTTAACCTTGATACACAATCTTTTTCACACCGTAGTTCATGATGAAACACGTACTTCTTCAAGTTCAAAGGCAGGGTTTCAAGCCTAAATATACGAGAAAACGGGACGAAGAACCAGTTGAAATTACAGATTTCCATGTTTAGCGAAATTCAGGGGAACATACATTTCCGAATAGGAACCAAAACCGAAAATCGATATACTGTACGGAGAAAATTGTTTCAGAGAGAGTTCATCTGTAATGTAATCCAATCGGGGTTTAATTTTGGCCCCCATTCAGCTTATCAGCATTTTCAATTACCTTTAAAAGTTGAAACAAAATTGCAAGAGATAACTGGAAGAAAATGAGGCTAGGAATTGTATTTCTTCGTATGAGCTGAAATTTCCCGAGTTTAAAATATTTAAAAACTACTTCTCAAAAAAGACAGAGGGTTCCATTTCTTAAATGTCATCCCCACGGAAAAAAGCAATTCGATGAACGAACAAGAAATGGACTCACCTTCACAAAAATCACAGCGTAATAATCCGAATCATGTAATCAGCGGATCGAGCAAAAATAAAAATTGTGAACCGCTGTCTGAAACATAAGAAAAATCGCCGGAATCCGAGCAAATCGTTCGACACACATGACGGAATTGGATGCAAATGAAAAACAAACTCCAGCCCAAGTAAATCAGCTTCAATCACTTGTTCCGGACCGGTTCAGAAAAATATCCAGTGGCTTTCCCGTGCAACCCCTCTTCTACACCAACATTATCGGAAGAAACGCTGAATTCCACACCAGTCCAGGTTCTTCCAGATAGTTCCGAAGACCATGTGGCGAGAGTTCCTTCCGATTTTAAAGCAACTTCCGTATTGCCCGTCACTGTAGAAACATTCATGGGCGAGCGAACAGAGTTGGAAAGCAGTGAAACGTCCGCTTGAGGTTCTAGTCGTTCTGGCAACTCTACATACTTGGCTCCATCTGGAATAATGAAAAATATCCCCAACAGTTTTAGCAATCATCGCAAAAAAAGAATCACCAGACAGCTTGAGGCGCATCCCGAAACCGCACATGCTCAAAACAGCGCAGGGCAACAAGTAGAAACACGATTGTGCAAGGATTCTCAACATCAGAAAGGTAAGCAGGCTGATTAATCCAAGTTTTAAAAATAGCATTACAATTTGAATTACTGAGGCAAATGCCCAAAAGATTTCTTTTAAAGGGTTCAAATTCATTAAGGCGACGAAAATGAACATTTTTTGGACATTTTTCCAATATCGTATTTACCGAAGTGAGACACACAACTAGATTTTTCGGCATAAAATGTCGATAAAATCCTTCCCTTTTTCGCGTAAAAAACATGCCCCTTTTTTGAGACTGAAAAACTGAAATACAGTACTTGGAAAATATATGGCACAAGAATTTTAATTTGTACAGGAATTCAACCCAAATTCAATTAATTTAAATTTGCTTCGATTAAGAAATTTCTATTTTCAAAATAGATCCAACACTTTTCATTAGAATCAAGTATGATGCACAACTAAGGTTCTAAACTTTTTTAGATTCTATCCCTTCGTATGACACATACCCTCCTTTTCTCCTCTCAATTATAAGAGAAAAAAAAAGTCTGCGTGGTACTTATATGAATACAGAAATTGGCTTTTATCTAGCTTTGCTTTATCCTAGCATTGATTTTCATTTCGTGGAAGTGCCCTTCTTTCTGGCCCGAACTCAACATTCCAAGCACCCAATACGCATTTACAAAGTTTAACATCAAACAATGACTGAGAAATAAGCGTAAAAACGAGCTTGATTAGAAATTTTTCTCTTTTCAAATAATGTAAAAATGAAAGACTGAATGTTCATTCACCAGGAAGCAAGTCCCGAAAGTCGACGACGTAACCGTCACTCAAACTCCTGCCACCAGCAAAACACGCCAATTCCATTTCATAAGGCGTAACGATCGGCTGCAAAAAATCCTTCGAGTCCTCCACGAAAACCGCTTCCGGACACGACACCAACACGAAAGCATCCACTTCCGGGAAATTGGCCAACTTGGCGGGATTCAGCTTCCCGACGACAAAAACGTGAAACGACTTCCCCGCGAGTTTCAAAACTAGCTTCAGTCTCTCGACAATCTCGTCGTGTTGCTTCACACTCAACGTCCCGACGAGAATACCGACTTTCCGAGCGTCTTTGGCTTTCTCAAGCAGGAAATACCGCCTCTTAACAACGTTACGCCAGTCAGAGAAATCTTTTTCTGACCAGGTGTCGGTTTCTGGGTCGATTTACTCTGTGGAAACTCCGCCGACAGATCCAAATGTTCTCTAATAGGTCAACGCTTCCTTTTGCCTTCTGCCAAACGGGTGCTTTTCTTGCAACCACAGAAGCTAACACAGCTCTCCCTTCGACTTACAACGTCCGAGTTTTCCCGCGTCACTCGTTCTGGACACTTCGATCTCCTGTCCGTTGATCAAAAGCATCTCACCCAAGTCAGCTGCAATAAATCGAAAACATTTTTGACACTCGCAACTAGAGGTAAACTCACTCTTTCTCTCAATCCGTTACAGTTTCCATTGCCAGGGCTATTTTTCCGAATTTGATAACTATTCTTCTTCTCAGAAACGTTGGGAAGTAAGAAACACAATATCTCCAATATTCCTAACTCAAGATGCGCAGAAAACAAAAACCTTTGTCTGAGTCGTACATTTCGAGATATGATTGAAAAAGCTTTCGACGGGACGACTTCGAATTCAAATATTTTGGCTCAAGGATGAGATCAATCTTTGGACGAAGCCGCCCTTTGATTTCTTCTTTCCCGAACAACGAGTTCGCGCATAATGAAAGATCCTCACGACAAAAATTCCCAGGAGGAAAATGTGACTTGCGGAACAAAACTGTTCCTCATCACGATTTCTTTGGCAAAAAAAAGCGTTTAAATTTTGAACATTTTTGACTAACGGTTCAGACTTACAAAAACAAACAGGGGAAAAGCATTATTTCGTCTCTTCTTCTCCATAAACTTTGAGAAATTCAGGAAGTTCAGAGCACAAACTTTCCAGGACTACTGAAATTCAACACTACTCGCTTTAAATTTAATAATTTCATGCTGAAAACCAGGAGAAGTACTGTACACAATTATGAAGGTTTATTACGGTATTTAGGTGACTTTAAGGAACGAATCAAATTGCTTCGAATGTAACTTTGAGGGAAATCGCGTTGCGCAATACGAAAATTCGGCACAACGAAACGTGCCCATGAAGGGATTCGTTGCCTTTACGCAAGACCCAAAGCTGTTCTGTCGGAAAATTTCGAAAATCGGTTCGCCCAGGCGTTTCAATTCGACAAAAATTATCTCGAGGGCATTTCCCCCGAAAAAAGCGCACAGATTTTGCAAAGTACGCTTTCCCTCACCTGCACTCCTCGAATACTTAACGTCGAACAACAAAACAAACGCTTCGCCGTGAAGTTTGGAAACAGCCTCAGTACACAGCCTGGCAACGTCGAAATTTTGCTCCAGAAACACGCGGAGCACCGGAAGAGACGTCGTGGGTGAGACGCAAGAATGTCCGAAATGTATCACAGCTTGAATATTCAAGTGTTCCGCAGTTACTTCGTCCACGCAACAACTTGAGGGGGGGGGGGGGAAGGAAACAAAACGATTTTATTTCAACGATTCTACAGGTTTTTCCAAAGGAATTTATCCCTACCTGGAAAACGTAGAGTCGCCCAAAATGTAAACTTTGAAACCGAGTTAAAGAGCTTCGCGGCAGCGGTGTAAGCTCCGTAAAAGATTTGTTAGCAGCCCTTTAACCTCCGGGTGGATTTTAATTACTAGTACGCTGACAAAGTTTGACTAAAAAAACGCTCTTTTCGCGTCTTTTTCATGGAATCCATACTCGACAATATGGCATTTTCGTAAGTATTTCAAGTACAGTAATTATGCGAATATAAGCACCTCTTCCTTCCAATTTTAAAAACTCAACAACTAGGATGCTTACATTCGGAAATTTCTGAATTTCGCGTATCAGGAAATCTTCATTTTCGCTGCCCACAAAATAATCCATCGATTTTTTTTTCTTTCAAAATTCAAGTTGAAAATGATTTGAGTAATTGTCAGCTTTCAGCAATTCAAGATGCATTAATCATTGATTGAATGGGAAGAGCAAGGGTTGTCTGACGCCGTTTTTTTCTTTTCGGCGAAAAAACCTAATTTCAGTCGAAGATTTTAGATTCCTGGAAAGCCAGAACACCACGAAATTACTGTAAGTGGATGCTTATATTCACGTGAACACAATAGCTCAGGGCATCAAGGCGAAGAAAACCATACCTGCGAGAAATTATGGGCCAGAATCCATTCGGAAACTCGGTCTACTTCATACTCAGCAATGTCAGTGGTCTTCGATTCGTTTTTCTTCCTTGGATGAATAACAACTTGTCTCTCGATCACGGCAGCACCGTCAGAAGAAAACGCCATGGAAACCGACCACCTGCAAACATTTTAATGCAGTTAAAAAAAAAATTTTATACTGTACTGTAAGTCGTAACTGATTCGAAATGACTCACCAGTGAAATATTCTACAACTTTTTCTTGATACACTGAGGAGCACAACGTTGCACTTCCGATAGCCGCACACGAAATACCTGCGGAATTCATGCCAAAAAAAAATTACATGAAATCAAAAATACTCCCGCAATCCCAAAACGAACATTGAAAAGAAGAACCGACATCAGTTGAAATTATCAGTGCCCCGGGGATTCTCGAGGGAAAGCGGATCCATCTGCAACTGTTTCAGCGCCTGAAAAAAAAAAAAACACCACACGCACATATTCATAATAAGGAACTAATACCTTCTTGAATACAGTGATACCCCGGATAATGGCCTACGCTTCACGTAATGGGCTTTTCGCACATTGAATTTCGGATACCGCTGATTTTTGCTTCANAAACGATTTTATTTCAACGATTCTACAGGTTTTTCCAAAGGAATTTATCCCTACCTGGAAAACGTAGAGTCGCCCAAAATGTAAACTTTGAAACCGAGTTTTTCTCGAAGCGCCGTCGCCACATTCGAGGCATTTTCTAAACAATCGTCGGGAAATTGGAGGCCCACCTAAAATTAATGATCATGCGACTGTTTCAAACTGATTTTTTTGCGAGAAAAGCGCAGAAAGTCATGGAATCCATACTCGACAATATGGTATTTTCGTAAGTATTTCAACTCAAGTACAGTAATTATGCGAATATAAGCACCTCTTCCTTCCAATTTTAAAAACTCATAAACTAGGATGCTTACATTCGGAAATTTCTGAACTTCGCGATCAGGAAATCTTCCTTTTCGCTGCCCACAAAATAATCCCGCAATTTTTAGTTGTTTTCTTTCAAAATTCAAGTTGAAAATAATTGAGTAATTTTCAGCTTTTAGCAATTCAAGATGCATTAATCATTGATTGAATGGGAAGAGCAAGGGTGTCTGACGCGGTTTTTCCTTTTCGGCGAAAAAACCTAATTTCAGTCAAAGATTTTAGATTCCTGGAAAGCCAGAACACCACGAAAGTACTGTAAGTGGGTTCTTTTATTCACGTAAACACAATAGCTCAGGGCATCAAGGCGAAGAAAACCATACCTGTGAGAAATTATGGGCCAGAATCCATTCGGAAACTCGGTCTACTTCATACTCAGCAATGTCAGTAGTCTTCGATTCGTTTTTCTTCCGTGGATGAATAACAACTTGTCTCTCGATCACGGCAGCACCGTCAGAAGAAAACGCCATGGAAACCGACCACCTGCAAAAATTTGTATGCAGTTGAAAAAAAATTTTAATAATACTGTAAGTCATAACTGATTCGAAGAGACTCACCAGCGAAATATTCTACGACTTTTTCTTGTTACACTGAGGAGCACAACGTTGCACTTCCGAAAGCCGCACACGAAATACCTGCGGAATTCATGCCACAAAAAAATTACATGAAATCAAAAATACTCCCGCAATCCCAAAACGAACATTGAAAAGAAGAACCGACATCAGTTGAAATTATCAGTGCCCCGGGGATTCTCGAGGGAAAGCGGATCCATCTGCAACCGTTTCAGCGCCTGAAAAAAAAAAAAACACCACACGCACATATTCATAATAAGGAACTAATACCTTCTTGAATACAGTGATACCCCGGATAATGGCCTACGCTTCACGTAATGGGCTTTTCGCACATTGAATTTCGGATACCGCTGATTTCTGCTTCAGAAGGTGGACACTGTTTACAATACAGTAACAGACTGAATTACAATAAGCTATTATAAATCTGAAAAATTATTTTCAATTGGGTAAATTTTTCTCAACTTCATTCTGTATTGGATATTGTTCTAGCCATGAATAATTTTGATACTTCATGCAGTTGAAGCTTAAAACTGTAACTAAAACCTTTCCAAGTCAAATTCTTTTACAAGTCCTCGTCTGAATTCCCTTAGATGTACTGTAATGCACTAAAAGCCCACTCTAATTCGTAGGTTTCCCCCTCAAACCTCCAAAACTCGAATTATTTGGAGGCCTTTCAGCTTTTCTTTTCTTGACACAGGAAAGATAAAAGCTACAAAAAAATAAGTTGATGTGTTTTGAATGAAAGTGAAAGACTAATCGAGCAAATAGACGCTTGCTTCCGATTTCAGCATTCTGTCAACTCATTTAAGAACCAATTCCAGGCCCATATTATCACAAATTACAATTTCCTTCAAAATGCTTATTTTCCTCACTCAAAAACTCCGTGAATATTATTTTTTAGTGGTCCCTTGAAGTTCGACTCGGAGAGGTTCGACTGTAATGTACTTCCACATATTTCTCTACAATTAAATTACAGTACAGTACTGTACTTGTTTGTTACTTTCAAATAAAATGTCAGCATTCACAAAGAAAATTTCCAAGGGATCTAAAACAGATTAGCCTTTCACGGTTAGATTCACATGAATCGTTCAAAGAACTTTCGGGGGTTTGGAACAAATCAGTCTTTTCTATCTTGTGTAGCACAGGAATAGCTTTCCATTACGCGGTTAATGGACTTCCCTTGGAACGGATCAAGACCATTAACCGAGGCACCACGGAAATGTCCCTCACTGACCTCTTAATATGTGTCGTCACGTTAAAAAAAAAAAGGCTCACAACGGTGTGGATTCCTCTGAATTTGACAGAGCAAAACGGCTGAAAATGTGGAGCTCCTTCAGCAAATTCGGTATTAAATACATTGTTTTGGACTTGCGAGCTTCTCTCGATTCCTTAAAGGAACCCAATTAAGACTTCAGCCGGTTGCATTTTTTTTCCACAGAAAAAATCCGATCAAGATTTCTTCCGCGTCGCTTCATCCTCGATGTTCCATCTGGAAATCCGTCGTCTGTCTCGATTCCTCTTGACCCCCGATCCACTGCTGCTCGGCGCATTTGTTTCGGCAATACGTGGAATCGATCTTCGGGATACGTTTGATATGCTTTCACTTCTTCCGTCTACAGAGAAAGAATGCGAAACAATACTGTATTCAAGTGCATTTTTAAAAAATTTCCCGGGGTGAATTACACGTACCACATGAGGTTTCGTCAGCCACTAAACGGAACACCGGCGACCTACGGACAGAGAAACAGAAGTTAATTCATCTTTCCTGCGAGGCTTAGCCATAATATCTGGAAGATTTCAAAGAGGTGTCTCTTGCAGATAAAAACTAAAACTTGAAATAACAGGAATTCAAGTAATTCAGTTTGATGACGAAAAGACCGTTTCGACCAAACGAAAAATTCGAAGGTTCAGGCGACATCTATGCGGCATCAAAAGAGATTCATGACGTTTTCGTCATTCTGCGTCACGGGGACGGAAAAACTGTGTCCAACACATCCCGGTTAATACATCACGTTTCTCAGAACGACCAAAGGAAAAATATTTCGTGATATTCGTTTTGAAATTAGAACAAGGGTTTTGTTTCATGAGTGCTTCTCATTCTTGTGCTTTTCTATCTGCCATCTTGCGCGAATGATGTACTGTACTGTACGTGATTTTCCGGGAGTAATACAGTATTCACGTAATTTTCCAAACGGTGCCATTATTATTTCACGTGATGAAGAGGATCAATTTACAATATTTCCGCGAGTATAAGCACCATCTTTTCCGAAATTCTAGAAGCTCAATAAGTAGAGCGGTGCTTATATTCGCATATTTATGAAATTTGCGCAAATATGCGCCTGTGTCAGGAAATCTTCCTGCTAGCGCCCCATAAAATGATCTAGCACTTATTTTCTGCAGTATTTTTTTCGGAATTCAAGTTAAAAATAATCGAAAAAAAATGGTTTTGAGCATTTCCAGCTTTCTTCATCGAAAGAAAGGAAAAAACATGGGTTGTGTGGCGCAGCTTTTCCCTTTCTATAGAAAACGTACACTTGGCGAGAAATTTTAGGTTCCTGGGAAGTCAGAACACCACAGAAGGAAGTGGGTGCTTACGTATTCACTGCAATGAAAAATTTTTTTTTTTCATGAAAAATACAGCGAGTGCTCATATTCGCGTAAGTTCGGTACTCTTCAAATCAACAAAACTCACGTTCTGGACACTTCCTGCCTGGATGCGTAAAAAACGCGTTCATCGTATTCCCGAACAGAGTACGGGGTATTCACAAAAACGATCAACTCGTGCAAAAAATGCCTCGCGAATCGCCTCCCAACCCGTCGCCCCAACTCCGTCAACATCCTCTCACTCAGCAAGTCGTGAACAGTCAACAAGGCCTTCACCGAGTCCAAGTCTGCTCTCGACACCTGCTCTTGTCCCGTTGCTCGTCGCACTGCAACCAATTCGCGGTTTATCCACGCTCGGATCCTCCGAAACTCCGAGGGATCCGCGGCGAGAAGATGCGGCCTCAGGTGACGATCCGGAAATGGGAATTGCAGGGCCCAAAGGTCCCGAGTGTAGACCCGAGAGCGTTGATTCGACATCAAGTCTCTCCTGTAAAAGAGGAACATTTTATTTTTCAACTTCCAACTCTCGTCATGCATGTAATTCGACTATCACTACCCTAATCAACCTAACTTAGGCTATATTGAATAAAAAATAATAATTAAGGTGATAATCATTAGGCGAACAAGAAAATCAAATAATTAAGGAAGAAATGCCGTAATTATGCGAATATAAGCACCCCTTTTTCCAATTTTAGAAAGTGAAAAACTTGAGGGGTGCTTATAATGTATTTACATTTGACGAAATTCGCGTAAACATGCGTCTACATCAGGAAATCTTCCTGTTCGCGACCCACAAAATGATCCAGCATAAAATTTTTTTCAGCTATTCCGGAGTTACAGTTGAAAAAAATCGAGAAATGGTCAACTTTTGGCATTTGAAGATGAAGGAGTCACTGATTGAAGGGGAATAGCAAGGGTTGTGTGACACCTTTTTCCTTTCCTGAGGAAAACGTAAATTCAGTCAGAAATTGTACTTACGGTACTGCACTTTGATAATGTATAATGTAGAACACCACAGAAGTAAGCGGGGGATTATATTTGCTAATTTTTAGCATGAAAAATCTATTTGCAAGAATATGGGTATACAGTGAGACCCCACGATGCGGACATAATTGGTGCATCAAGCGTGTCCCCAAGTCAAAATGTCCCTAAAAAATTATTTGCCACTTGAATTTGAATTAGTGAATACATTTTCAACTCAATAAGAACGTTTGAAGCATTGAATAGCGTAGCTCTGTACTGTACAGTACACTGAAATTTTGGCATCTACAAAAATAACGTTCAACTGAAAAAAAGTCGAAGTCCCTCTATGCTGGAGGTAATTTTTTTAATTAGCTAAATGGATGGTAATTGGGTGAGAGAAATGCCCAAGAACTTTTCTTACATCAATTTTAGGGATGGAAAAATCTGTTTCTAGTAATTTGGCCTGAAATGTATTTGCAATTGTATCACAAAATGACCTAATGTTGAGTCAGTGTCCTTACCAATTGATTTTTCTGGGAAAATAAGTGTCCCCACGTCGAATTGTCCGCAGGTAGAGGCGTCCGCATGTGGGGGTCTCACTGTATATTATTCTTCTCCATGAAAACCATTGCTTCATACACTAGCGCAAAGACAAATATAAAACAAACATGCCAGAAAGCAGATAATTCGGACAAGTATGTTTCCGCCTTGATTTCCAGGATGCAACAAAATTGAAACCTATTTTTCAGAAAGAGAGAGCAACTCACGTGCGAACATTTTGATCATCATTTCGCCGATTTAATCTCTGGTCTTCTGTGCCAGAAACTCGCTCAACTCTCGTCACCGCGTATTTGCCATCAGCGTCAAAACTGTGTCTGATGGATTTGAATTTTGTCTTGCAAAGAGGACACTGCGTTTTAACCTATAGACGGAATGAAACAAAAAGGAATTTATACATTCCATGATTTTTGAATAAATCACACGCTTGCTTTGAAGCCGAAAATAAAGACTAAAACGAATGTAGAAGAGTTTTACATCCAACCAAAATTTGAACACACGACCAAATAATTTGCATCGAATTTTATTCCGGATAACGACAAAGTTTCATGTTTCTACCGGCCAAAACGGCATTGGCCCCGTAAAATTTTTCATCTCGCAGAAAGAGAGTCTACCGGAGCTAAATTCAAGTAATCCTGGAAATGTGTGCACTCGACACTTGAATTTCACAAATTTCAAAGAAGAGATTGTGCGTTTTTCTACGATTTTTTTTTTGAAAATTCAAAAAGTTCAAGCCCAGAGCTTGCTCACATTTGAAGGTTTTTCGGCTCGCCCCAAAATTTAGTTATGTCACTTACGTGATTCAATTTTTTCGCCCCTGAAAAATGTCGTCATGAGGGGACTCGCTACAGTGTATTGATAAATTTAACCCTTCCTGATGGAAGTAAAAATATTCTTCCTTCAAGAAACTCGCAGACATTAAGCAGAGAAAATCACATGTTACAGGATAAAAAAAAAAGACTTTGACATGATGAAGTCAAATAATGGACAAAGCAGCTCACCTTGGCCCACGCAGAAATACACGTATAGCAGAACTCGTGGGAACAGACCCCAGTTTCAGCTTTGTCCTCAATTTTGGATAAACAAATGGCGCATGGGTTATTTCCTGGAGACGCAGGACTTTCTTCTCTGCTGCCATCACGCGACGGTTCTGGTGACGGTGTTCGTGAAAATGGGCCAGACGGAGGAGTTGGAGGAAGATTCATACCTTGAGCCTTTAAAACAGAAGTTGAATGAGACACTCTCGCAACAATGTCTCAATTTAGATACAGGTATTTGAAAAACTTTTGAAAAAACCGAGACTGAATCGCATGAGAAATTCGCATGAACACGAAGTATCATTATTAATCATCAAAATTAGAAACGATATTTCATCTGAAGGACGCCAGATCCTCAGAAAAAATTTCCTCCTAACGATTAAATTCTGCTCGTAGATACGCCGCGAATTGAAATTCAATTTTCAAACAATCGTGAAAATGACACAAACGTAACATGCGACACAAAACTAATGATCCATCGTGTTCCTAATCCAAATCCATCATTCGGAAAACAGCATTAATGCACAGAGCACGTTGAAACATGAAATTGTCACTGAAGGAATCTTCGAATTGTTTTGTCAGTTTCTAATCGCAAAATCAGAACAAAAATCTTATTTGGAACAGTCAAACGGCCAACTGAAGTCGTCCAAGCCAGTAACTTCTCGGTATTCGATAATCACGGAACATGCTGCAACTGATCACACACTTAAAAAAAAGAAAAAGCTAGCAAGTGAACAGCAAAAATCTCAACGGAAATCAATAAAGGGGATGCATCTCGTAAGGAATCCTTTATTTACCAACCTGATCTCAGTAATCAACTTCTAGCCTGAAATATATTGCCCCTCGAAAACGAGGTGATCAAAAACTTCTCGTAGAAATCTTTCAATGGCACCTCAAACTCATATTTTTCCACAAAAAAAGAATTTAATGAAATCTTCCATCAACGAAGGCACGGGTTCCTTCATTCATTCAACAGGAATTAATTTATAGCCAAAACTTTAGCCTCTCGTAAAACCAGGTCCGAGAGATTGGAACTTTTTCGAAGAAAGCTTCCATTAGTACAGTACCTTAAACCCAAATTTTTCCAACAAAAGCAAATGAAATCTTTACCTGGTTGATTCTACAAGGCTCAACTTTCAACGAATTCGAACACGACAGATCTCAGACGGAAAGTCAGATAAAAATCTTCATCCATTCAGTGTGCTCGGTCATATCGCGCGCACATCATCAATGATCCTGCAAATGAATACAAATCACAACGTCATTCAACACGTTCGTCATTCAGAGGATCAGAATGAATTGACTTTCAATCAAATCACGAGACATCAAACCGCATTCAACGTGTATTCCACATTATCCCGGTACACCTACTCTCTCAAAAAAAAAAATCAGCGGATCCGAAGAAGAATTATCTTCCTTTAACTCAAGCGGCTGAACAATACCAAGGCTCAGCTGTTCGTGAACCAGATAAAAACAAACAAGAGAATGTAATCCACAGGGAAGGGGAAAAAAATTAAAAGGTTCCAAAGCTGGCTAAAGAACTTTCTCCGCTCTCTCGCTTCTTCTTCTTCTTTTTCGGCACCCAGCAGGCCGATCTACATCTTTCTCTGCTTCTCGTCTTGACGTTAACTTCTTAGCCACTCCAGCCAGCGACAAACTTGGACACGATCTCCTTCAACTTGGCATCTGTGGCCGGCGAAAGTTGGTTTTCTTTCGCAATCGTATCGAGAACATCCCGATGAGATGCACTGAAACGAAGAAAAAGAGCGCAATGTATGTTTTACATTCGTAAATACCAGGATGTCAGGGAAACTTACATAATATGGGCCTTGAAGTCCTTTTCGAAAGCCGTGATCTTCGATGGGTCAACTTTGTCCAAGTAGCCTCGAACTCCACAGTAAATAATCGCAACCTGTTCTTCGATAGCCATTGGCACTGAAAAAAAAATAATGAAGTCAAACCTCGAAAGGACATGGGCATTTGTTTGTGACGTTTGTAGCACTTTAAAGGGGTCTGTGGTTTTTCAAAAAAGCCAAATTACATGGAAATCAGGTAAAAAATGAAATAAAATTCGTATTGCTCTGAAAAATAATCAAAATAACACAGGGATACGTATATTATACCTAGAAAATTCATTTTTCAGAATTCATACCAAGTATTTTTAAAAGGTTCTGAAAAATTAAAAAGACTGCAACTCATACGTCAAGATTTCCAACTTGGCAACCCCCGCAACTATCATCAAAATCCTCACCATATTGCCCCTGCTTCAGCAACTCAGTCAACCTCACACCACGGTTCAGCAACTGCTGGGTAGCAGCATCCAAGTCAGAGCCGAACTGTGCAAATGCGGCAACTTCACGATATTGTGCCAATTCCAGCTTCATGCTACCAGCGACCTGCTTCATGGCCTTGGTCTGGGCTGCTGACCCGACCCGAGATACAGACAAACCGACGTTGATGGCTGGTCGGATACCCTTGTAGAACAACTCAGTCTCCAAAAAGATCTGGCCATCCGTGATGGAAATGACGTTTGTCGGGATGTAAGCGGACACGTCACCAGCCTGGAACCAAGGAAAATATCATTTTCAATGATTTCAAATACAGTTGAATCTTTATAATTCAAACCTCCCTAAGTCAAATACCGCCCCATGTCGAAATATTTTCGACTCCCTGTAAAAATATCAAAAACTCAAATTTTCTGTGAGCCTTTTGGCTATTACAGTATTTTAGTGACACGGAAAAGGAATCAACTCACCTGAGTCTCGATGACGGGCAAGGCAGTCAAGGATCCTCCGCCGTGCGTCTCGTTCATCTTGGCAGCACGTTCCAGGAGTCGAGAATGGAGATAGAAAACGTCGCCGGGGTAGGCTTCACGACCCGGGGGACGACGCAAAAGGAGAGACATCTGGCGGTAGGCGACGGCCTGCTTGGACAAGTCGTCGAAGATGATCAACGCGTGTTTGCCGTTGTCGCGGAAGAATTCGCCCAAGGCGCATCCGGTGTACGGTGCCAAGTATTGCAGGGGAGCTGCGTCGGATGCAGTAGCTGACACAACGATCGTGTAACGCATCGCGTCTGTGAAAATAATTTATGGTCAATTAATGAGCAAGATTTCAACCGTGCAAGAGCAGTAATTCGAAAAAAATTACATCAGCGAATTACTATGAAGACTTTCCTTCCAGTTTTTCAATTGGTCTCTCAGTGGTTCTGAGGACTAATACTCAAAAATTTACGCGTGAACCTCCGTTGTTGAATTATGAATGGACTCCCTCTCTACGAAAATCTTGCGTAGAACAACTTTCTCTGCATAACGAATCATTTTTTGGTTCTATAACACAAGGTTATTTACAACCAAAGTCTCTTTACCACCCATTTTATCTGATCCTTTGCATTATGCTGTAGATAAAATGATACTCTCCAGAGTTTTATTTGCTGAATTCACACTTAACCGGATCGTATTTTCAAAAATGAAACTTACCAGAATCAGTGAGACGCTTCACAATCTGCGCAACAGTCGATCGCTTCTGTCCAACAGCAACGTAGATGCAATACAGCTTCTTCTTCTCGTCAGCGCCATCATTGAATCTTTTCTGATTGATGATCGTATCAATGGCAATCGCAGTTTTTCTGTGAATCACAGTCGAAAAGGAACAATAAGAATCTGAGTATTAGAAACAAAAACAAATTTCTTACCCGGTCTGTCGATCACCAATGATCAGTTCTCGCTGTCCACGTCCAATGGGCACCAGCGAATCCACGGCCTTGATGCCACTTTGCATCGGCTCCCTCACACTGATACGTGGAATGATACCCGGAGCTTTCACTCCGACTCGAGACCTGATGAGATTTTTAGATGAAAAAAAGACATTCATTAAACGTCCGGATACTCCGACTCGGTAAAACACGAAACAAGGTCTTTTCCACGGATTCCTGAGAGCATTACAACATTGACCTCTCTTACGAAAGTCAAAATTCTCAAATGATACCTCACACATCGATTATTGTTTAGAGCATACGGTACCATCTCCCAAGCGGTACATAATTCCGAGACATACCTCGACTTGGAGTTGAGGGCACCTTTGCCATCGATCGGGTTACCCAGGGCATCCACGACACGGCCAAGCAAACCATCGCCCACGGGAACATCGACGATAGCACCAGTACGTTTAACGATATCGCCTTCCTTGATGAGCTTGTCGTTACCGAACACGACGACACCAACGTTGTCAGGTTCCAAGTTGAGGGCCATTCCCTAATTTGTACATCAGAAACCTATTTTTCCGTTCGGGAAGTACGACTTCGGCGACTAACATACCTTCAGGCCAGAGGAAAACTCCACCATTTCCTCCGCTTGGATGTTCTTCAGGCCGTAGACACGAGCGATACCATCTCCGATGCTAAGCACGCGACCTGATGAGAGAACCATGGCATCGTCAACATTTTGTAGATTTAAAACTCACGTGATCAACTGTACCGGTTTCTTCCAGATCGATTTTCGAAGAAGCTCCCAAGATGCGTTCTTCAAGAATTGACGAAACTTCCGCTGCCTTGGCCACATTACCGGTAGCGAAGGTCCTCTTTTGTACACCGGAGGCCTTGCCGGAACCATCGATGCTCAATGCGGCAATCGCGGTCTTGTTGATCTGAAACGTAAGGATTCGGTCATAATTACATCATTTTCACGATGAAGGAGAACACAGATTCATCCAATCGTGTCCGTAAGGTACTTACTTTCCTCGCGCTTCGGGGCAGTTGTTGCGCGAGAGAAGCGGATCGACGAACGACAAACATGATGCTTGATTACTTGATACAATGCAGAAAGATCACGGGAAACTAAGTCGGAACCCTGGAAACAATCAACACTGGCATTAAACTTCGCTAAGAATGAAACTTGTGATAGAACAGTCCAGAAAAATCAATGTGACACCTTCCAATTCACGGATTACATCTCACACTCTCGTCGACTGGAGTCATCATGGTCAACATCAAAGTAACTGTACTTCTCATTACCCGACTAAGCGACACCCCACGAGAGTTCAAGATGTCAACGCCGAGCAGTGATCACGTGCAGCACAGTGACGTTCATGGTTGGTGCCCCTTCTCCGACATGGAAAACTCCTATTTTTCTACTATTACTTGCCATGGTAGTATTCAGAAGGAAAATTCTGATTGATTAAGATGGATATTTAAACACTATTAAAAATTTTAAAATTTAACGCCCTTGTATTATTTTGAACATTATAAAATCACTCGAATTGCTTTTAAAGTTTTTCGAAAATTTTAAAAAAATACATTTTCTCTCGCAATATTCAATGAATCTCCTTCCTGTGAATGATCATCGCGCAACACAAAAGATGTACCGAACAGGCTGAAGTGTATTGCACCGGTATATTAGTGTATGCTACTCGAACGTTGCCATGCAGAGTAAAGTAAATTTTGAAAAAATCATCTACTGAGAATTCGAATATGCGCGCGTTAATGAAGAGGATTGACGCAAGTGGGGATTCTATAGAAATCCCGTTTGGTGTTACAATTCTTGGCCGTGGACACCTTTTGAACGTAAGTTTGTATATTTGAAGCTTGAAAAATTCATTTTTCTTGAAAATGAGTTCCTGATAGAAAGATTTAAATGATTTTGTTTTGATCGGAACAGTGTATGGATAAGAGCATCTCGAGACATCATGCTGAAATCACGTTCATTCCGGACGAAGGAAGCGTCATTTTGAAATCGGTAAAGAATCAGCCGACGGATTGTAGGAACTTAAATATGCACCATCTCCTGCGCAGACTCACTCCAAGCCATGCTTTGTTTGGAAAGCTAGTGCGGAAACGCCGGAATCAATAGTCGCACCGGAGGAAGTACGGCTCGACAATGAGTTCCGGTTTGCATTCCACCCTAATTCCTTCATCTATGCCGTGACGATCATCGACGATGGTTTGTCCGAAGCGTCAAACGCACCATTGACGCCGCATCTCGAAGAAGAAGTACCGGTGTGTCACATTTTTAAAACTAACCGCTGAAAAAACCCTTGTAATAATCATCAATGCTTTTGTGAGATGAAGTCAATATCCCTCGAGAAACTCCCTTCTGCTTCCGTATGCATAATAGCGTAATTCGGGAAGTTAATGGAAGGCCTTCGGTTTGTAAAGATTCCATGAGAAAAAGCGAAGAATCACTCGAAGGACGGATTTGAATCACAAAAGCTGCCAATAAAACGCAAAAGCTTGCAGTTATATAGTATGCACCTGTGAAAATTAGTTGAAAATTATTGATAGTGTATAAAAGAAAACGACGAGAGGTTCCGGGAGATGCAAGTCGAACCGCATAAAACAATTGGTTAGCGTGTGTTTTTCTCCCAGTATCATTTTTTTAAAGCACCTTATCAACGAGAAAGGGGATTTTTTCTCGTGCTTTTCGTATTATTTTCTGTACAAAGAAGGCTTCTTTACTCAGGCGCTCAAGTGCAAGGATATGAACGAAGCTGGTCCTTCCGTTTCTGATCCAGAAGTTTCTGCGATCAGAAATGACTTGAATCGCGCTTTAGATCCTTCTCTGCCAGCCAAACTCGTTGAGCGTAAAAGGAGATTACCCAGTTGGTTGAGCGATTCGAAAGGACTGGAAAGCACTGCGAAGAAACCCAGGAAATTGCCTCTGAAACCAAATGACGGCGAAAGAAGTGGGTAAATGATCATGCTTTGAAATTTTTCAAAATAGAAATGCAGTGAACTGATTATGCTAACGATTTGAAAATGTTCGCTGAAAGATTTTCTTGGATCGCAAGTGTGTGAAGTAAAAAAATCTTATGGAGTACATTACGCTTTTGTAAATCTTGAAATAAGACCTTCTCTGTGGTTCGTTTCCTCCATTTCTGCGTATCTGATGAGGGAATTTTCGTTCGGGAAATAATGCTTTTTCATTCGGAGTACTTATTATGTACAGTATTTTCGACTTGAATTTCAGGAAAACGAATCCGTAAAACGGAGGAAAGTCGAGTCCATGTTTCCGAATCCGAAAAAGCTGGTTCTGCTGCTCCGGAAAGTCAAAACGAACCGCCGGGTAAGATTCTGTTGTCAATTTTTGGATGGTTTCGTCGAAAACAGTTTTTGTGCCTTTGATTTTCAGTTGACGTACCTTTTGATTCATCCCATGCGCCTGACGAGGAATCGGATGAAAAATCGAGTGGTATTGACATATTTTCTGCGTTTATCCAGCTTTTGTTTTTGTAGTTTTCGGAGATAATATGTGATAAATATTGAACCAGTCCCGAGTTATGGAAAGCACTATATTCACTGTGCGGAGTAGTTCTTGTGTGAAAGTATGTGTTTTATCTCAGTCAATGTTGGTACACTGTTATCAAGGATGGCTTTCTTAAGTACTGTAATTAAATTTCTCTCCCCCTCAGAAGCATCTACGATCCCGTTTGCTTCACCTCGTCCGGTTTCCCCGGAATCTGAAAACAAGGTTGAATCATCCCAGAGACGATCTTGCGCTTTCGGTTCTACTTGTTATCGTCGAAACCCGGCCCATCGTGCAGAATTGGCTCATCCCGGAGACCCAGATTACGTAGAACCCAAAGAAGATGAGAATGATATAGGCCGGAATGCGAGTACGGTGTTCAGTGTTACCGAAAGAATCCACAACACCGCGTGGACTTCAAGCATACGCAAAAACCTACCCCTGCTCGGGCTGCCAAAAAAGGTGTGGAGTCGAGATCTGCTTCCTAATTCCTGTTTAAATGAATGTTCCGTACTGGGATGTGTTGAAGGATGTCCATTGAAATGATCGGGTCCTTTTGAAAAATCGGATATTAGACGGTCTTCGGGAAATTGTCTTCAGCATATTACATTTATCAAAGGTAGTAATTAACTTTGTTATCTTTATTTGAAATTTCTTGAAATGATCTGATGGAGAATAAAAGTTGGCTTTTCTCCTAATGAGGCTTCAGACACATGTTCACCTGTTGGACAACATTATTTCAAGTTTTCTTTCTGAGACACTTTTCTTGAGGCCCAACTCTCTAATTTTTTTCAAGACATTAAGCAGTATCTGCTTCATTGGTTCTTGATTTAATTTTTGCAATGAAAGTCTTATTTTGAGGACTTCATGGCAGGTATTAGCAAATTCTCTGCTGGTCTGTAAACATTTTATGGAAATTTGCTAGAAAGGTTGGGGATGGTGTTCTAAATAATTGTCTTAAAATATTTTAAATCATCTACTGGTATATTCAATTGCAAAAGTTTTTAATGAAGCTATCATGCCATGCTGCCAGGAAGTGTCAGATTTCAAAACTTGGATTCTCACAATTTTTACTCAGGGTTTTCTGAAGTTTGGAGAATTTGGGTGATCAAATTATTCTGCAGAACTTCCTGGATTATTTTCTGTCTTTGCAATTCGTTTACTGGCATTAGTACTGCAATTGGAGAATTTTCTGTTCTATGATACAGAAGATTGGATGTGTGAGGCTTCTGTGGAAACTTCAATTCTCTAATTTTCTCACAGAATAAACAGCTGAAGTTGTGAGATTATCAGATCATTCTGAATAATTTCTCGTTTTTGCAATGCAATTACTGACAAAAGTTTTCAAGTAATCTGCCCTAATTATGCAGGGAGTGTTCCAGAAAACTTCGATTTTCTAACTTTCATGCAGGATTTACTGCAGAAGTGAGGAAATTAGGATGATAACTGGTGCAGCATTCAAACTTCATTAGATAAGAAAAAAACTTGCTGTAGAGAAAATGTATTGTTCAAGATAATCCATCAAATGACATATGTCTTGGAAATTCTCTGACTTTGTGTGAGAATGCATGCCTTTCTTTCAAGTAAATTTTTTATGAAGAATTTTATTTTTATTTTTTGAGAGCAACCTGGTATGAATGAATATGTACCATATTTACTTGAGTACCACGCGCCCTCGAGTAAGGCGCGCACAGGGGTTTTTTAGTTGGAAATTTGGCTAAAATCGTATCCCCAAGTAAGATGCGCACCCCAATTTTTAGTGAATCTAAAACCACAAAATTTTGAAAATAAGTACAAAAAATTGACTGTAGACATGAATTGAACAAAAAATCTGATCAATTTTCAACTTTTTCAGTACCAGAGAGTTTTCTTGTTCCTTTTTTTCAAAATTTCGCCATTATAATTAAGTAAATTATAATGCCCACATAACTTCCTAAAACTTCTTGAAACATTTGTTATTGCTTATGATGCACACCCCTGTTTTTCTTCTGAAATTTGAGAAAAAAGGTGCACGTAGTACTTGAGTAAATACGGTATATTTGGAAGGAAGTCTTTAGTAGAAATGCAGGTAAGTGAAGAACTGTGAAGAATATTAAAAATGTTTCCTCTTCATTCCATCTTGGAGACTTGGGAATTATCAGTGATTGAAGCACTTCATAGAATTTATTACACATTTCCCACAAAATTTCAGTCATAAATGTGTTGAAAACCATGAATCTCAATCTGAAAAACTTTTCATGAGGTCCCTGTGAGTTTGCTGTAAAAATGTTTTTACTTTTTGACAATGCATAGCCTTGTGAAGTTCACGTTGGACAAGCTCCAGACTGATAATTATCAAATGAGAAATTATTCGCACAAAATTGATTAAATTATGCATTTTCCCAGCGGCCAAGCGGAGAATAGATTACGAGGAAGAAAGCGACGAAGACGAATATGACATGGATGATCCGTTCATGGCGAGTGACAGTGAAGTGGAATATTCTCCAACGGATGAAGAGGATGATGATGATGACATCGAAGAGGAGGAAGAAGGAGAAGAAAATACGCAGGAATTGAAAGAAGAGGCCAAGAAGGACCGCACAAGGATGTTGAAGGAAGCCCAGCGGTTTTTGAAACGCGATAAAAAGTAGTTTTTGTTTTTTTTTTATTCGAAGTTCGTCCTGGAGGAAACCACTGAACGAGTGTATCTTCATTTCCCTGTTTTTATTTCAAAAAAGCGATCGCGTTTGCTATTTTTCGGTCAGGTGGCAGTGGGATCGTCTCCGTCTCGCGGGATGGAAAATAAGTCGTCTCTGGCCAATGGAACCTTGTAAGCTCCGTATTTGCAGAAAAAGTTCCAGGTTTTGTACCGTGCCACATCTGCTCTGGTGATCATTCCAACTACCTGAAGAAGAAAAGAAAAAAAGATATTTCTGCTGTGAACTCGATGTGTGAAGTTTTTGAGAATGGGATTCGTTACCTGATATTCTTCGTTGACTATGGGGATTGCTCTGGTGCCAAAGGACCGGATGAGCACGTGGGCTCTGTTCATGGAGTGCTCCTGTAAAAAGGTTTGAAAATTTTGCTCATCATTCGAGAAAGTGCTTCAGTGCTAATTTTTTTTAGTATTCCCAATTTAGAGGTCCTTATTGAAATTTTCCATCAAGTTGTGAGTTGTTCCTATCTGAAAAGAATTTTGTCTTTGCATAAGGCTTTTCATTAAATATTCGAGTCAGAATTTTGAGTTAATACTTCTGATATTTTTATTCAAATCAGTGAAAGCAAAAATGATTCAAGTTTTTGCATTTTATTGCCCAATAAAATTCTCCCTTCTGATGAAGTTGAGATCTTCAACTTGTCTTGATTAAATTAATTAATTTTACACAAATCCCTTTCTAATATATACTTGATGCAAGGCACAGTTATTTTAATTCAATTAAAGGTGATCATAAGAAAGCTCACCTTGAGGCATATCAGTTTTTTCATGCTGTGATTCACTGTGCTTCACCTTTACAGTGAAAGCACAGTTGAACCTAAATAATTCAAACCTCCTTGAGCAAAATTATCTTCTGAATTCCCTTGGGAACAATTTACCAAAAGCCTCCCAGAGTGAAAGGTTTTCTCCTGAAATTCACTTACATTTTTTAGAGGCATTATTGTGATGATTCAAGGAAGAGTAAAAGCAATAAAAATGTAACAATGGCTTTTTGTAAGTTGGAAGTGTAAGAAAAAATTGGAGAAGTAAACCCATGCATCCTGGTTCAGCATCCTCTAAACTTCTATTATAAGGCAGTTTTGGGCCAAGAAAAATCACTTATTTCAAATTCCCATCTTTTCAAGGCAAAAGTGGTAGTTTCCCCGAGTCAAATTTTGATGCTGATCCCTTGGAATTTGACTCTTAAGAGGTCCAACTGTTATTCAAAAGCAGGAAATACAGGTGATACCATCCAACTTGACCTCCTACAATTTGATCATCCCACAATTTGACATTCAAATTTGCAGGGAGCTAGTTGACTTGCAGTTCAACCTCTGCCCCAGAATTTTACCAGCGTTAGCCACTTTTTGATTGCATTTTGTGCTCATATTTCTTAATTTTACAAAGTGTCTTGCAATTCAACCGTAGTCCACCAAATGGATTAGGATCAAATTGCAAGGTACCATCTGTATCTATCTTTTAAACACACTTACTGGGGTCAATGTCATTGGAGATGGGTCCATATACTGCCTCAGGTTGATGGTCTGACTCCTGTCCTCAGCTGATTGAATAATGGTCTGCAAGAATAGGTCTCACATGAAATAGGTTGCTGTCATTTCTCTCACTTTGTTTCATAGAATTCAGAAACTTACATCAACAGAGAAATAGTTTGGATGGAACCTTGCAAAAACCATCCAAGGAATGATGGGTTCATTCTTGTACCCATGCATCTTGAGGATAACCAATAAGGAGTCCCTGCTTATAATGCCTGCCAATCTCCCAAAGGTCTCATACTGCTCCAAAATGCTTGACATTGGTGAAGTGCTTGAGGACTTCATCTTGTCCTCTCTGCTGTAGTCTCTGCCTGCACTCCCTCTTGCACTGCCATAATATGGTTCCTATACAAGAATTAAGTGTTCAAGGCCATTGGAGACAAAATAATTGCACTATGTATCTATATGCAGAGATTCCAACACTAACCACTACTGGGTATGTTTCCCTTGGGTTGTTCCTGATGGTGTCAAAAACATAACCAGCATTTTCATTTGGCTGGAAAGCAGTGACAGAGGTTGACATTATGTTTTTGCATTTGACAAAATAGGCATATCCAGGGGGGGACCAATCCAGCACTGGCATCCCTTTGTACTCCATGGTTGCTTTGATGAGAGCCTGTGGGTTAAAGTCAAAACCTGAATTTTAGTTCAATGCTATTAAACTGATTTTGAGAGTAAACCACTGGAATCTGCATGTGATTACATGCAAGCATGTTCATACACTAGGATTTTAATAGTTTTTATTTATTTATTTTTTCATATGAAAGCATTTCATTGCTTTCCACTAATGTTCACCTGGTTGAAGAGGTTGCCAATCATCATGGCAGAAATGGTGGTCAGCAGCAATATGGGAACAAAGTAGAAATTGTTGATGAGCTCAGCAATCATGATGGTAAGGGCAACTGGCCTCCTAAGGACTCCTGATGAAAAAGCTGCCATGCCCAAGATTGGCAATTTGGGTCCAAGGAGAACCTGCAGGTCACATTGTTTAATAGCTTCCTTTCTACAAGGGTTTGTCTTGAAGACTGTCAACAAAATCAGGGTTTCCCTGTTAAGCAGCCAGTTGAAATGTATTGGTTATCTTCAGCAATTAATTTGTGCATGCTTGGGAAAGGTTGAACCCATTTTCATCAGATTTAAATGTGGAACTAAGAAATTTTAAACCCCTTTATAGAAGTATGGTTGAGAACTCAAAAAATACTCTATAATTTATTGTAAATTTTGCATATCTTTCTTGATGATCATGAGAAGCAAAAGAACTTTGAAAGATCTGAGGCATGAAGTTCCACAAAGTTCCAAGAGTTATCAGCAGGGTGCAGCATGGTTTTAATCATTTCTGGGTGGCAATAATAATGAATTTACAATTTCTCTTTGCAAAGTGAATCAATAATAAATGAGGATATACATACAGTATTATGGATGTTGTATATCTACTGATGAGATCCCCTGTATATTATGTAGCAACAGAATTTAGTACAAATTATTGTCTGAAGTGAATTCATTTTTCAGGTCCCTTATGTCCAAGAGCTGCAAAGTTTTTTGAACTTCTTGGTAATAAAAAAAAATTTCTTGGTCCCCATGGGATCATATAATGTAGTAAGATTTTACTGTTTGTGGAGATAAGTTTTGAAAAGAATGCTAAATAAGGTTCCAGTAACATCCCCAGAATATGCAAACTTTTGTTCTTCCAATTCTCAAAGATGGACTTGTCTCAACACTTATTGTTTCTGGACATCTTTTGAAAAGATTTGCATTATTTTGAAATGCCAAGATGGAGGGGATGAGCTGAAAGTTATGCACAACTTTGTGCTGTTTCCCCCTCATATTTTTATGGCTTGTATGATGGAGATGATCTCTTCTGCAAAACTTTTGAGAAACCCCATTTTTGGCTCATGATATTACATACCTGGAAGCCTGAGATTAAACCAAGTAGGTTCCCTACTACCAAACCAGTGGCTGCTCCCACCACCAGTACTGGACTGAGGATGCTGAACATCACTGGACTTTCATAAATCCACACAGCCAGCATAAAGTAGGTCACTTGGAATGTCAGCATCATTGATAGGGAAGTAGTTCCTGTGAAACGCGAAGATGAGCTTTAATTTTTTGCAACCTCTTATTTGGCACTCATTCAAAATGGAGCGCGTGGACTTTTCTTGCTCCTGAACCAGTTATTTTGGGAGGTCATGTGAGGAAATAGGAAGTGGTGGTTAAT
>CAJPEX010001174.1:0-65491 GCA_905338405.1 Notodromas monacha | reverse complement strand
TTTCAATGTACTGTACAGAGGTACACTATTCAATGTTTAGATGTTCTTATTGAGTCAAAAAGATATTCACTTAATCAAATTCAAGCAGCAAAAATGTTTTTCATGGAATTCTGAAGAACACTTATTCCATAAAACACCAATTAAAAATTGAATAATGCAAGCACTGTATATTGAAAACAAGACTTGACTTAAGGAAATTTTGACTTGAGGACACTCTTGATGCACCAATTACAGTTCATCTGCATCTGGGGGTCTCACTGAATGGACAAATCAGGGGATCAAATTGTAAAAGAGATTGACAGAAACTGTGGCAATGCAGCATCCTGACAAAAGCATCAATTGCAATCAGACATGCAGTATGTTGAGGAGAGTTTTCAAATTAATTTGGCGTCTGCAATCAACGTGTTTCGTTGAGAAAAAAACAAATTACAAAAATTCTCGCTTTTAACATGGAATTTCACAGAGAAAGTCCCACAGTTTAATAAGCATTTAATTTTCTTTTTTATCGAATATAAATACTTGTGTGACTTACCTAACACCTCAAACACAATCCGTTCATAATTTTTTTTTTCAGGAGCTTGAAACGTTCTACTGCTGCAACTTTTCTCTGTTTCAAACTTCTTTCTGTTTGAAATCCTCAGAATATCTCAAAAAGTGTCAGAATATTTCCAACAAAAAAAGACAAGGAAATGCTGCTCAAGGGGTCAAAAGAAACCCAATCATGAGCCACTGAAACCCGCGTGAATAAATTCTTCCCGCAAGTCGGTTCACGCGGGAAAATTCCCCATCAATGATCAATGAAGTAGCAGTGAATCATTCGCCCACTCGCAATCATAAACCCACGAACCCATCAACATCCCGTTTCTCTTTATGTTCCCAATAAAGCCCAACTGCTGGGATTCAAGAAGAAAAGAAACTAAAAAATACATGAGGGAAAATGAGAAACCGTGAGTGGAAAGCAGAACTTTCCGCTACGATTTTGAGGAAATATTCTACTGTATATACATGAGGATTTACTGTACATATATGAAGCACTGATTTTTATGTGATGCATTGATTCATATATGATTTATTGGTTCACATAGAATTCAAAATACACATTTCCATGCATATTCTCCAGATGTTGAGAGACTTTTTTTGAATCTAAAATGTCCACATGCCAAATTATTTGCATGTTGGGGGTACCTGCATAATAGAATTTCATTGTATACAGCTATGTCAATGACAACTGTGGCAGAAATAAATTCATTCATGCATTTAGGAACAAGGCTTTTGAAGTCACTGTTTGCCCCAAAAGCTTGTGCATCAGTGAGATGAGAATCTGGCATGCAGGGTTTCCAGATGCTCTCATCTTCAAAGAAAAAGTTAGGTTCAGAGAAGTGAGAATATCTCAAGATCTGTTAGTGAGATCAATTTTTAGAGATTCAAAAAAGTTAGAGACTGTCTACAGCTTTAACATAAGACCTTGTGGATTTTTTCAAGTACAAAATTTGTGGAGTTTTGCACTTTAGGATTTTGCGCATTGTGAGTTGTGCCATATGCAAAACACTTTTTCCTTTACTGATTTTGTTTCTTTTGCAAGCAAGTTTTTATTCCCGAATGCAAGATTTAATTTGCTGATTGTGTGTGTGTGGTTGTGTCTTTTGATATCTGTGATCAGAGACAATAAGAAGTCCTCTTTTAACATCCAAAGAGTGGGGATGCTCCAGCTTTCTTGATTTTTGCAGCCATAAATGTGGATTTGCACTTCAAATTAAAATCCCTTGAAGGCTGGGAACTGCCTCAGCACTCAAAAATCTTTTGCATCTTGAATGTGCTTTTTGCAGCTTAAAATCTGGAACAGACAACTAACTTTACAAACTGTAATGGGGGAAATGGGAAAATGGGAGAAAAGATTTCCAATTAATTATAAAAGCATCTTAAAAAAAATAATTTTCCACACACCCATAGAGTAAGATGGGTCTAGCATATTTTAAATCTTCAAAAATAATAACTGAACCAAGTACTGTACTGTACTGTATAAATCATGGTCATGACTGCCAGTGACACCTATAATCACATAAAAAAATTCAAAATTTTCTGTCATTAATAAAATTGGACAAAAAATCATGTTATTCACTGCATATCAACTTTCTGCAGACCCCATTCTGTGTTTTCTTTGCATAACTTTAAAAAAAAGACAGTAAGGCTCATCATTAAGGTTCCTTACATACACAATTTGATCATATAATCAAGGACCACAACAGATGATTCAACAATTCCAGTTGGATTTTAAAATCGTTCAAACGCAACAACTAAAATCTAAGATCCCTTGGTTGAATTTTTTTATTAATTTTTTTTAAATTTTTTAAACACATGATCCAGAACGCATTCAAATTTTCATTTTAAAGCTTTTCACGAGGAATTTGGCAAGTTCTTGCAGGTAATACATCTGAAAACGAGCTTTTCGAAAAATAAACCAGAAAATAATTTGAATTTATTAACGAACATGAATCAGGCCAATTATTCCCCCACTTCAAAAACTCCTCAAGTCGAAATTTTTGAAGTATTCCCGAATTCTACTTCGAGAGCTTCAACTTTAATTCGAACAATAATAAATTGGATGCGGACTCAAAACAAAGTTTGAGGAGACACTAAAACTTTGAGCCGCAGACAGGAATTTCATTCCCAGACAGCGGAGACGTTTACTATTGAGAACACGGGCAATTATCGAATTCCTTCGGAATAAAAATAACAACGCTGCTTCTCAACAATGCCAGTGAAACGTGTCATTCCAAGACTCGTGGCACAACAATCTAGAACACCCAAGATGATCCTGTCAGGGTGGTAAACAAAATTCAAACCTACGTCCGAATTCTTCCAATTCCTCTCAGGGTTATTCTTACAGAAACAATGCGGAACATATTTCTTCTTTGAGAAATGCTACGAGGGTTCTAACAAAAGTTGAGTGAAAATGGCGGAATTGCCTTGGATGACCTGGAGGCAACCCTTAGAAAGAATGCCAAGTTGATTTCAAAAATTCTGAGGGGAAAGCTGGGCTACAACAAAAAAGGGCGCCTCATCTTTTCAGCGGAGAGCAAAACTCTGCCAGGGTGAATTATGAAAAAAATTCAAAAAAACTTGTCAAACAGGGCTGATATTTTTTTGTGCGCCAAAGAATATGTTCTCCCTAAAGAATAATTTTTTTCCAGCTTGACTGTGAGTCATTTTCATTGCTACTCCAAGAACTTTTGTTAGAACCCTCGTATCTGCTTGTGACTTACAGAGGGTGCTCATCAAATGAGCAAGCGTCAAATGAGCACATGCACATAAGGTCATGCGCATGAAAGAGGAATTGGACAGAACAGTAAATGCAAAACAAAAACAAATAAAAAAGACCAAGACGTCGCCAAAAATTGCGACTATGTTGAGAATTATTCAGGATAGACAAATAATAATTCACTTCGATTTTTAAATGCTATCTTTCTTGATAGAGTAGAGTAAAGTGAATAAAAACCTAAATACAGTACAGCAGAACAAATGAGTTGGGCAACAAGAAATTCGCATTAAAATGTTAGAAGTAAAAATTACGCAATGAATTTTTCAAACAAAAGAAATTTTATTTTCAGTCAAACAGTGAATGAATTCCAGAAAGTTTTAATTTCCAGCAGCAGCTTTTTTTCTATATAAAGAAGTAAACAGTTAAAATATTGCCTTTTACACCCCCAAAAAGTTGTGGATTTAATAAAGGTGAGAGAGGAATTAAATTTGTCAGGATTACTTCAATATTCAGGAATAAATTCGTTTTTTTGAGCAGGATTACCCCACTGAACTTTTTCATTTGAGTCTTGGAATATTTTTTCCAATTATTGAAGGTTGCTGTAAGTAGACAAAGGTGGATATTTTGAATTGGTTCATCTGTGTGTAGCAAATTTTTTCTCCAGAAAAAAAATATTGTTTCGATCATAGTGATGAAGATTTAAAAAAAAATTATGTTAGTCGTAACTTCGCTCTGACTTATTCTCAGTGAACCTCTATTATGATTTTAGTGTTCAATAATTTATTATTAATCAGCTTTAAATGCAGCAATTCTTATGGCACTGCTGATTAGACTCCAACAGATACTCTAACTTTTTCCCATTCGAATTTTCTATATTCTCACAATTTCCTTTTTTTAAAGTTACTCTTTGAAGAACCATTTCGACAATTACTAATTTTTGAATTTTATCTTATTGAAATTGCAATTCCAAGACCCAACAAAATGACCCATGATGAAGTTGAGAAATTCAGAAAACAGCATGTTGTCAGGTTCTAAACATTATTTGAAAGTGTGGAGGAACTTAAAATCCAAGAAAAGATGCGAATTGAAGTTTGATAAAAAAAAACTAGATGTAATACGTTTTCAATTCTTTAATGAAAAGCATTACACAAACCTTCGCACCCTCAGGCAGAAAAAAAAACCCAAAACTACATTTTTCAAAAATACCCAATTTTATCACACGCACTGCACAACGGCTTCCACATCATTTCCCTGATCAACTCCACATTTTTCAAACTCCAAGTTACAAAAACAAGAACTTTGTTTCATCATACCGTATTCACTCAAATATAAGATGCAATTGAATACACAACTAATTTTTTTTTCAGCCTGAAAAAAATGAAATAAAACATTTTGTCACGCGAATGCAAGACACGATTTCAACAAATTCAAATACTTCAAAATTAGTCGAGTCTGCTGTTGAATCTGCAGTAACCAGCTTTGGGACAAGGTTTAATTTTTCCATTTTGTAATTCGTGTTTATAGGGGGGTTGCTATTGGAAAATACGTCGGCATTTTTTGGACCACCCAGGCAGCTGCGAAAAAATGAATAAACCTCCCTCAATTTACGAGTCAATCTAAAAAAAAAAAAGTGCCTCATACAAGAGAAAATACGGTATTTTGAAAAGACGGATTCCACAATGTTTCAAACCCAGGTCTGACAAAGAGCCTTTCCTTCCCCCATGTTTTCATCTTCTTTTTTTTTTTTTTAGTCCATAGGATAAAGATACCGAAGCCAGTTTCTAGGCAAGTACTGACTCCCATCAAAGCTGACGAAGTATTCAATCACTTCCGGGTTCTGGACCTTGGTGTGACGCACAACTTCAATTTCATCTTCCATCAAGTAAGTTGAAAGCGGGGTTTCGGTGAAACGGGAGTCAACCAGGACCGAATAATAGGGTCGGTGCCTCCAATTCTGCAATACATGAAGCAATGGCACATTTTGTTTAGCCGGCAACCAGATTGCAGTGAAATCCTGTCACAACGAAATCCAGCACCCGGTGTGCCGAGACTTCTCAATTTTCAGGCCTCGAGCACTGTGTAATGGTTTTACAGGCTCTGAAATTTATTCGAAAATTGAAACAACGAATTCGTCTTGGATTCTGAAGGCAATTCCAACCTAAATCAAAATATTCCAGAGGAGTAGTATGTTTCGAATACGCTTCAAAAAGTGTGTCAACCAAATTTAAAACGAAACTTAAGACATTTTTGCACAGAAAAACTCAAGACATCGGTTCTCGAGTTTAATCCTGTTCTTTGAGATATGTTGATAACACAAAACGTGACAGAAAAAAAACTTGGGGGCAGATTTGAAATTTTTAAAATTATAATCAAAGATGCAAGTCACAATTCACAACTAAAGAGTTTTTCACCCGACACACAAATACTGTACAGTAAATGCATACAGTACAGATTACTTGACAGAAAGATTGAATACTTCATAAGTATTCTGATTTCTGCACCATTCTTTGATTTCTCAGAAGACCTTCACAGGTACGTGTGAAGAGGAGAGGAAATTAAAACCCCTCGCCAATTTGCCGTGGATTCCAAGGATTCTAATAATTAATTTTACATGAATTAAAAAAGGAAAAGTCTTAAACAGCTCACACTCGAATTTGTGTAATAAAACTGAAAATCTGTACTTCGTCAAAGCAGTGAAACCTCCATTAAATATTAAAATCGCCATACAACTTTCTATAATTTGGTTAGTAGATAATTTTGTCATCACTCCATCTCAAATAATTTCTGGAGGATAATAATTACTAGAGCATCGAGAAAAACTACAAAAATCAAGAGATCAGTGTCATATGATGCATTCTTTCACAATAATAATCATGGAAAAATATAAAATAAAGTCAGAGCGCAGAATATGGTGCGAAATTCCATCCGCAACAATAAGATGCCATGCGGTGCACAGGTTGGAGGGTAAAATAAAAACCTACCATACNTTTTTTTTTTTTTTAGTCCATAGGATAAAGATACCGAAGCCAGTTTCTAGGCAAGTACTGACTCCCATCAAAGCTGACGAAGTATTCAATCACTTCCGGGTTCTGGACCTTGGTGTGACGCACAACTTCAATTTCATCTTCCATCAAGTAAGTTGAAAGCGGGGTTTCGGTGAAACGGGAGTCAACCAGGACCGAATAATAGGGTCGGTGCCTCCAATTCTGCAATACATGAAGCAATGGCACATTTTGTTTAGCCGGCAACCAGATTGCAGCGAAATCCTGTCACAACGAAATCCAGCACCCGGTGTGCCGAGACTTCTCAATTTTCAGGCCTCGAGCACTGTGTAATGGTTTTACAGGCTCTGAAATTTATTCGAAAATTGAAACAACGAATTCGTCTTGGATTCTGAAGGCAATTCCAACCTAAATCAAAATATTCCAGAGGAGTAGTATGTTTCGAATACGCTTCAAAAAGTGTGTCAACCAAATTTAAAACGAAACTTAAGACATTTTTGCACAGAAAAACTCAAGACATCGGTTCTCGAGTTTAATCCTGTTCTTTGAGATATGTTGATAACACAAAACGTGACAGAAAAAAAAAAAAACTTGGGGGCAGATTTGAAATTTTTAAAATTATAATCAAAGATGCAAGTCACAATTCACAACTAAAGAGTTTTTCACCCGACACACAAATACTGTACAGTAAATGCATACAGTACAGATTACTTGACAGAAAGATTGAATACTTCATAAGTATTCTGATTTCTGCACCATTCTTTCATTTCCCAAAAGACCTTCACAAGTACTCGTGAAGAGGAGAGGAAATTAAAACCCCTCGCAAATTTGCCGTGGATTCCAAAGATTCCAATAATTAATTTTACGTCAATTAAAAAAGAAAAATTCTTCAACAGCTCACACTCAAATTTGTGTAATAAAACTTAAAATCTGTACTTCGTCAAAGCAGTAAAACCTCCATTAAATCTAAAAATCGCCTTACAACTTTCTATAATTTGGTTGATTGAGAATTTTGTCATCACTCCATCTCAAACCTGGACATAATTTCTGGAGGATAATTACTTCTCGTAGCTCTTTTTGATGTTTTTAGTTCTCTAGTCACAGTATACTACGTAAGAAAGTGTTATTATTAGTACCTTTTTATATTTTATTTCAGTCTCGCGTCTTATACCACGCTTTAAGGTAGGCGTTCAATAAGATGCCATGCGGTGCACAGGTTGGAGGGTAAAATAAAAACCTACCATACATATATTTGAGCAAAAATACTTTCAAAACCGTTGAAGTTAGAATTGATTAGAACTAGGAGTTGCTTTCAGTAATTGAGGCCTTCACTAAATCAAAGTCTTAAGGCTGAAGCTATAATACTCGTAAATCAGCTCTTCTTTTACAAATTTTACGCGGAGTAATAATGTTCTCGCCAATACAGAATCAACCATAGATTTTCCATTCATGAACAGTTTTCCTATCAAAAAAAAAGCCCGAACGAAGGGGTCGGAACAGAAATCCAAATCATTTCAATTGCTCTGCAGCGACATCTACACTACGTTCAATGAAACGGTAACAGTAAACAAAAGATACTGTAGTACAGTATATTTAATAATGTGGTACTGTAATGTACTTGAATTAGACTCAAACAACTGCACACTTCGAAAAGTTTATACCGGTATTCAAGAAACATCTAAATGTGATAAAAAAATCGTACAATACGAAGAGATCTGTATAGAATTAGATGTAGCCTAGCAGCGACACCTGGATCAAGGAAAAATACATGCGCGGCGAGTGATATCTGAAAAGAAAATGAGAGGGGGCGCGGGTTCGCTGACCGGTCGTTCCACGTAATTTGGGCTAATGCTATGGCCTGTGATTTTACAGGCGGGGATTTTGAGGGAATACAGTCGTGAAAGTAATTCACGCAGCGAATCACGATGAATACAACTACAGTATTACGAAAGCAACTACTCCAACAAGAACATTTTTTGAAAAACTCGCCTCGTTGGAGTCCTTCTGGAGTTCGATCCAAGATTCCGGGGCCTGAAATTCGTAGTCCCAGCCGATGATAATGCCGAGGTATCCAAGCGATTTGTGCCGGATTACCTGACCGACCCGGAACTTGATCAGTGTCAGAAGACGCAAAGTGACCCTGCAGGGACTTTTCACGGTGCTCGAGTACTTCCAGGGCTGGGGATTCGTCGTTCGATCCCCCAGGATAAGGCCTCCGTGAGTCGTCTGAAAAAAAATTGTTTTTAATAATCGAGAGGCTTTAGCTCATAGATTTCCATTAGTCCTGTTCAATAAATTTGCTCAGGTCTCGTTGAACGGAGATGGAAAATATTTTCCGAGTGATATTTGATCATTTTCTGACCACTATTTCAAGTTTTGCTCGCCCAGAAGCGACACGAAAACGAAAGTCATCAAGTTAAGAGTTGAAACCTTTCAATTGAATTTTTAAAACAAGGGAAACACTTCGAACGAATAAAGTGAGGTGGAACTGTAGCGTGTTTTGTCCCCAAAAATGTGAATTTCAAGAAGTTCAGGGCTGCGAATGAATAGGATTGCTTCGGATATCCGTAAGGTTTAAAAGTAATTACCGGAACAAAAATTGAAATAGCATACGCTTGAGCTGAAACACAAGTACTGTTAAAAAAAAGAGTTTGGCACAAGAAAAAAAATTCAGCCCTGTTCGATATATTCTGCGGAAAATTTTTGCAAGCCACCCTGGACTCAAAAATTTGTATATCTCTTCACCAAATAGTTCTCAACATTCAAAAATAATGATACAATTTATTATTAATACACAATAATTCAAAATCCAAAACATGCTGATGCTAATTCGTGCTTATTTTTGCCGAGTTCTTTCCATCATCTGTGCTCAGTACAGGAAGACGTACTCGTTTGTTTTTTGGGCTCCTATTCATGCCAAAACATTAGACTATGCGTGGTTTTCTTCAGCATAGTAATTTTCTGCATCTTGAAGTTGAGAATAATTATTCTACTCAATTTTATAGGGGACTTCCTTAATTTTTTATCAACAGGAGGAACCAATTAAATATTTTCCCATTGAAGTCCAGGGGAAAATATGATTCGACATGCGAACATTCTGACAAAGGGACAAAATCCAAGCAACAAATCGCGTCCGCATCTCGGGGCCTCACACGGTACCATGCTCAGGACCATCATTCTTACCGGAGAAGAATTTGTCCAACAAGTGCTCCCACGAGGGAAGGGACGACCAATGAGTACCAAGACTTTCCAACTCCAGTTTCAGTTGCTGAAATGCCGCCGACCGGGACTTCTCTGTAGATCCGCTCCATTTCACTATGAAATACTGAGCCGGAACGATCATGAGCACCACGGATATCTGGAATAATCCCCTCCATGCCATCGCGCACACTGTTTCGATTTGACAACACTCATTCTTCTGAAGACACGTGAAGTACATTCATCTGTTGAAAACGCATGCTTGAAACACTGATGAGTACTGTAATTCAATCTTCTTTTTAAATAAATCTCGAGGTGCTGAGTGTGAAATCGTTGCCAGTTTTTCCTGGAGCCGCTTCAGTGCGTCATTTTACATCTGAATTTTAAAGAATCTACCAGCATTCCTCAGGTTATTATCTGTGCTTAAGCTTCGATTGACCGATCCCAAGGTTCAATTCATTCCGTTGAAAACGAAAGTGATTTGCATAATTTCATTTTTAATCAGTTTTTTATCCACCCGATTCACTAATTATTGGGCTAAAGGGATGGAATTTCCTTGAATATGAAATAAATTCAATTTTTTCTGTCTTTGTAATTCATGCGTAGAAGTTTCTAGTTAGTATTTTCAACATACAAAATGATGTAAGCCGAGAAAACTCCGACAAAAACATGCTCAGACACTGATGGTCTCGGTACTCTCTTCGTCGCATTTCTTCGCCGGGAGCAGAGCTTATTTTCTTTCAAGTCATATCAGTGTAATTCAATCCAAACGAAGCTTCAATTAATGTAAAATGGAGCGATTACTCCAAATTCAAACTAACTCCCAATTAAAAGTACTTTTACATAACCCGGAAGGCTTTTCTACAATGAGAGACTGGGAACCCAAGGCACCGTATAGAGAATCGCTGAAAAAATCGCTCGAAAGTTTCAGTTTTCTTGAAAGACATGAGAAACATTGAACTTTTGAAATAATATTCTTTCAGCTGGAGGCCACAGAAGGGAGGACGCCGGTTTTCCAATCGACGATGCGCTGATTTTGCTGAGTGGAATCCCCTCGCCTACATAGACCAGAAAATCGATTTCAGAAAATTGACAAAACCAGTGAATTCACGACCTTAGTAAGAGAAATACTTGAAATAATATTTCCTGAGTAGACCCCGTAGAATCGACAAAGATATAAGAGTAAAAAACCTAAACGCACGTGCAGAACAAATTCATGATTAACTAAAACTTTAGCTCGGAAACATGATTTTTTGTAGATGAAAGAATTCACGTCTTCAGGTTAACGCCTCGGCAGATTTAACGCTCGAGATCATGCATCACGACAAAACTGCGACGAATGACACAAATTAGGAAACCTTATTCGGACTGGCTTTTATTGCAAAGAAACCCCACGCTGCCAGAGCCAAAAATAACGGGGAACATGAGGATAAAAAAAAAGAGAAGAGGACGAAATAAAGACCCGACAGAGCCTCAGAAAGGCATATCACGCAAGGGTTTTGCACTAAAAGATTAAAAAACACTGACAAAAAAAATGACAATAACACTCCACAGAAAAATCAACCGATATTACACACATCCTCAGTGCAATAACACTTGTACGAATTGCCCTCATATTGACACATCTTTTCTGGAGGAGACTCCAAAGCTTCACAATACCGCGCCACAGCTCCACTATTCGCAGTGTCCACTTCCTTCACGCAATAAATCGTTCCATGGGTCTTCTTGCCCAGGGAAAGCACGAACGGCGACAAGCACTTGTGAATCACGCCATTCTTGGTCTTGCACTCTTGCATGGCATGGCCCGGGCCTCCACAATGGAAACACTTGTGGTCGGTGAATAGCTGATGATCATTGCACATGTCGTGTTCGCAGAAACAGTAGATGGTGCCATTGGAAACACGACATCGTCCAGTTTGCTCACTTCGCGACGAGAACATGTACAAGAGGTCCATTTCCGTATGCGACAAGCAACCGCGGGACAATCTGCCGAAAAAAGGAAACACACTAACTTCATCCATCTTCCGACAGAATCTGAATCTCAAGAAAATTCAGAGCGTTAGGATGACGAAGCGACACGTCAGGCATAAATACGAATGAGAGACTATAAGCGACATCTATTTAATACGACATGAACTGAATGCCATATACGGTAGAGGTAGACTTTCCACGACAAAATTCAAGAGATAAGGAAAAATTCATCAGGAAAACGCCTGAAGAACCACGGGAAAAGAAACCTATAGGACGAAAAATAATGCTTTGAACAGTACAGAGAAAATCGTAGCAGACAAGATCGTTGTAGACTGTCCCAAACTAAATTCCGTTAAGACACTAGTAAAATCCTCGAACCCCAAGACTTTTCCTCTCAAGCCTCCATAACTAGAGTTTTCCGAGGCCTTTTGGCGACTTTTTCTCAACACAGGAAAGAGAAGAGTAATAAAAATAACTTCTTGCGTTTTGAAAAGCAGTGAAGACGAATTGGGAAAATAAATCCTTGCCTACAAGTTCAACATCCTTTCAATTCATTCAAGAAACAATTGAAGCACCGGAGTATCACCATTCACAATTTGCTGCAATTCTAAGTTTCCCCAAACAAAAATGCTCGTTTCCCCGACTCAGCATCTCTCGAGCTCAAAACCTCACCCAGTCGAATTATTTCGCTCGTCCCTTTAAATTCGATTTAGAGAGGTTCGACAGTATAATTATCATTCGCAGCATCGTACAGTACACAGGTTACAGACCTGTGATCATACAGATCAATAGCGGAAACGCATTGTGCCTTGTGCCCGGATTCGTGATCGCAGATGACAGGCGACTGCCACCGACTCTCGTCACAAATGCTCCACGTGGGCTTGCGAGCCAACGTTCCCGAGTGGCGGCACTTGATCGCAGACGGCGGCCCTGGCGGCAAATGAATGTTTATCTGCGCCTCCACGCCTTGCGTCAGCAATACGACGCAAAACGCAGCAGCTATGCACAGCCCCAGTGCAATGCACGGGTTAATCTTCACGCCCATAGCTACAGAAGAAGAAATATCGTTACATGGAAGCTGCGGAAAAACATGAAAATCCTCAGGCCAAAACGTGCCTTATTGAGCGGATAATATTGACAAGGCCAAAATGTTTCGTACGAAGAGTACACTTTCACTGATGTAACCTAATCATCACTAGCCCTTTCCGGGAAGAACGAAGAACTCGAGGGGTGTTCTAGAATAAACGAACAACCAACGTACCTTAGATTCGCCTCAATTTCGACAGAGGAGAAACGGGTAAAACTGAATAAACACGATTTCCGCGCCTGACGAAGTTCCAGGCGACTTAGGGAGTAAAATTGAAATCACCCTTTGGTTTTCGATTCCAAGGCGAAAATTTCCTCATCTTGGACCTTCACCATCCTCTTCCTTCCAACAGCTGTCTTACACCATGACAGAAAGAAAAACCCTGATCAGAAACATAAATCAATAATAAGAACCCATCAGCCATGTCAATAATGCAACACTTCAATTATTTAGTCAAAATTAGGCACGGTTTACGCTGAAATTTCTGATCATGGCGCTTTTCTCGAGGGCCCTGTGCATTATGTTGGGCTTAATGTTGGTGGTGCCAGGTTAGATAAACGTATTTTAGGTCGATGAAGTTCGTTTTCAAGGCAATAATTCGCATTCGAATAGGGGAGAGTATGATGCAATGCTACTTCTGTACTACGCCTATGGAATGCGCCCAACCATTGGGAAAAATGGCCATGGTGAACTGTAAACGTGGCTGCGTTTCCGTTTTCAGTGATCAATCCATGAGTAAGTTTTCCAAGTTTCTTTTTTTTTTTTTTTTACATTCAACTCAAAATTATACCTGAACCATTCAGAATCCGCGAATTAGAAAACTCAATTTATGAAATATTTATATTGAAAAGCAAGGAGATAATTTGCACGACTTGGAGAATTTCAACACGTTCCGTCCGTAAGCTCTGAAGAGAAAATCAAGAACAGCTTAAAATGTAATCAGAGGCGCGATATCATCAAAACATTTTCCTAACATGCCTTTAAAAGCCTCAAAGAAATATAAGTTTAAATATACCTCCCCATTGATATGACTCGCTTCAATCTAGAATGGACCATCAAGAAAATTGACAATTTGGCCCATTCTTCGTCTCAACAGGGAAAAATCCTGTAACACAACAACCAAACCTAATACTGTATTGTATTACACTCGACTAATCAAACCTTACCCAAGCTTCCCCCAGACTAATTAAACCCTTTCCTGACATAAGTTTTGCCCCTTAAACCCCAATTTAACCATGCACCTAAATATCAGAACCTAATCTGACCTTGCAACAAACCTTATACTGTAGTATCCATTGACCAATTTAACTCACAACCAATTAAACTCAACATTGTAATTAACTACGCTAAAGTAACGTTACATTAAACTAACAATGTAATGATGAACAAACTTAACCTAATGCTCGGCCAACAATATAACTAACCTGGCTAACTAGTCATGATTCGACCTACTGAAAAAGTCATACTTCCAAAACCAAAGGTTCCCTACTTCGCCTTTCTTAACATCGGTAAACCATTTACATACTGTTGATGGATGGACTCTAAAAATACTGCAAGCGAGAGCTTTGAAAAATATGGACTCACCACCCAACAAACACTGTACTTTTGCATTTTCGGAAGATTAACCAGATACAGTATCTCATTAAAAGAAATATCTAAAAATGAAACTCTCACCGAGTTTTTTACTATATCAACAGCTATGGCAACATGGAGGACTTGCGGCAGTGGAAGAATGTGCATGAATACACCGAGGGTCGGAAATATTCCAGGAGGCTTCATGTGTGCCTGCGAAAGCGACGGATGCAACGGCCACAACAGTTCACACAAGATGGCGGCCATTGTATCTCTCGTTCTCACAACGTCACTGCTGGGGGTTCTTTTCAACACTGTCATCTCTCGTTGATGACATCACTTCCCTGGGAAAAAAAAACTGACCTCAATGAATCAAAAATTCAAAAGTTTATCAAGAGAGAGATTCTTAGATATTCCAAATATTGAGTGTCCCTTCGATTAAATATACTATATGTGATGACAAAACAGTTCACGCGGTATGATCTAAGATTCTAAGGTCTCCTTGACCAAATGTAAAGTTGCTAGATTTCAATACATACGAGGGTTGGTTCGTGGAAGATGATAAACGGCCAATTGCCGTCATCGAAGGCTGACGCAATTTTTTCCTTTGCTCTTCAATTAGACACCAATAAAGTAATTCGTGATAACGAGATTCTGCTGTATTTGAAATTTCATGTAACGCATCATACGAAGGAGAAGAAAAATCCTTTTTCACAGGAATCATATACTGAGTTTCCACCTCAAGGGAAGGGCATTCCTCTTTAATAACCTAGAGTGACGCACATTCAATGTCACTCACAAAAAAGTGAAATGAAAAAATACGAATTTGCAATGGAATTAATGAATTCTGAGCACGTACCTCACATCTTCTCCGGCAGATTTCGGAAACATTCGGTGCAGGAATTGTAGGCTTTGAATGCTTCCTACTTGAATTTTTTGATAAAATGCACATGTAATATAAATGAAGAACGGCTCTACGTGAGAATTAATTATCTTTTTGGACATGGCTGAGGCATACAGCAGATCGGTAGTACAGAAAAATAAAGTGAAACTACCAAATTAGTACGATTAAAAAATTTGTGAGCTGATATTACAATTGTATGGAAACTACTGTGGTATCATTTTTGACTTGACTTATTCATGGAAGGTATAAATTATCCGGAGTTCAATAACCAAGAAATGTAAAGCTGTAGGAAAAGGTTTATCCTTCCCAGACCATCATATTTTTTTTAACCTGATCAAGCGACATGAGCGATATCATACGACTGATAAAATCCGAATTTCTTGAACATTTTCTTGGAAATTGTTGAACATAATTACTGCGAATGCTCAACGAAATAAAAGAAAAATTTGGCAAGATACGCTGGACCAAGGCTCATGAATGAGGTTGACAGCCTAATAGGTAGGCAGATATTTTGTAATTAGTTCTAGACGGCATAAAAAATTGTGTCTAGAATGGTTGAAACAGTTCTTTCCACGTCCAACAGCTTGCATTTCTTCCTTATCACAACCAATTACAGTTGAGAAGCAACCCATAGATCGTTCACACATAGTACAAATATCCAAAACACCCACTCGTTCGCAACGAACAATTTTTGAAACGCAAGATTACCAAGTTCTTCTGCGATGCTTACATCAAAAGATTCTTCCCCGTGGCTCATTTCAGGATTTCCTAAATGCGCAATACCTCGAATTAACGCATTTTGTTCAAATTATCAAACCTCGATGCAATTTCACCCGTCTTGTCTTTTTCAATTGTGGACATCGGAAGATTTCTGCGCCTTTTCGAAGTTCTGTCTCAGAATTTTATTTAGTTACTTCAAAAGAATTCTTCAAATTATACCGTGCCTTAAAATCATTTCGTAACAATTTTTTCTGGAAAATAAATTTTGCCCCCAGGTCTGTTTTACCTCCGCTTTTCGAAGGTCAAGGAAGTGTCTCATTTTTGAACCTAATCTGAACCTTAATGCAGGCAATATAAATTAAAATCTCAGAATCTGTGTCTGCGACGTAAAACAAAGAATGACCGTCGTGTAACATGCTTAAGTCTAGAATGTTTTTCCGTGCATTCAGTATTCCAAAACGTCCCACTGAGCGAGCGATTTATCTGCACCACAGACGACCATTTTAGCACGGGCTCGGGAAGAAGCCGATTCGACTCCAAGGCACATTCCTGACGCAAAGCTGTAGAGCGGCGTTTCTCGCTAAAAGAAGAATCAAATTCTATAATTGAACAGCTCAAATTTTAAAAATACTGTAATTGAATGAAACGTGTTCATACGTCGGTTCCGATTCGCCATTCTTGTGATGATCCAGACTGATGGCACTTCAGAAGTCGAGCACCCTTCAAGGGGTGGGCATCCATGCACAAGACGTTTTCAAGACGCAATTCCCCATGATTTGTTTCATACCACGTCTGAAATGTGAGATGATCTTCAAGTAAGAGGAAAAATAAATGAGCTTTAACCTTAAAACAAACCTGTCCCTTCCGTTTCCCCATTAAGCAATCCACAAGATGCAGAAACGAACCCTTGGCGGCGACGTCTCCGTCTTCGGATGCCAAACAAAGCTTGCTTCCGCTCAAACGTATCTGAAAATTCCGTGTCCAAACCACGAGTCTCAAAATTGACCAGAAAAAGCAGCCTGTACAATTCAATTTTCAAAGATTGAACAACCTGAACGAGTGCATGGAATTTTCTTCCCGAAGACGCATAAAAATTGATTTCCAGTTATTGATTAAAATATTGAGAAAAAATTCAAGCGTCTTCTCTCGCAAAGATTGAAGGGTGTCAGGCAGAACTTGCACGTAAGTCACTTATCACAATTTTCTGCAGGTTTTCGATTGGACGGAAAGGAAAATACTCAAGATTGAAGAGGATATAATCGTTGAAAATGTTGAAATTCTTTAGAATTTACTATGCACTGAATATTACCTGAAAGCGCCTCGTGAATGGATTTTTCGATGGCCTGCTCACAGGAGATCCATTAACGCGTCGAAGGCCCGGATCAGACCCATTCAACGGAGGGACTTCCAATTCCGGATAAATATTTTCCAAATACCACTTGAATGACTTGCACTGCAAACGTTCCCTCAACTGTATTCGCTCTTTCAGATCTCCAACATCTTCAGCCTCTGCTTCTGGTCTCGTCGCGTAATAGTATTTCTGCGAAAGAAAGAAAATTACTGTATATTCATTCTTCAGAAGGCAAATTCCTCTAGAGGACGATGTCCGTGAAGCCGAAACTAAAATCTGCACACCCAAAGACAGTACAGTACTGTACATGCACTGGAAGTGCAACTGTATACTCGTCAGAAAAGCAAGCATTGAAGGAATACGTTACGGCGAAAATAAAAATTAAAAAGCAAGAGCAACTGCAATAAAGTGTAAGCTACAAAAGCTTCGGTTACACTGGGTTAACTTATTGATTCAGCGTTCTGGCTTTTTGCGCACTTCATCCTCACTGCTCGAAGAGTTGCATCAGGTATTCAGAAATTTGAGCTTTCAAGACAAGAGTAAGTCAAAACGTCCGAATTTTGAAAGCTCGCATTGCAATTACTGACTTACTGTTCAATTGTGGCAGTAGCAATTTTTTTTTTTTATTTAAGAAGCAAGGAAATGAATTACTCACGACATAATCATCCATCCAAACGCGGGCGACACGCAAGGAATTTCTCATCATGGAATCGCCTCCAGGCGAGGAATAGGGTCTTCGTTTTCTGAACACATGCCCAACTCGAGAACACGGCATAATGAACATCTCACCGCCACACATCCAAATCTGCAAGAACATTAGATCCAATTACTTCAGGGGTTATGAACTGGTTCTGGGTTATGAACTGATGCATAACTTGTTTAGAAAAAACGTACCTTGAAGGAAATCTCCAAGTTCTCTCCACCCCAGATTTTCAATCCCAAGTCGTAACCACCCAGGTGGAAAAAGTAGTCCCTCTCAATCGCGAAAAGTCCACCGGCCATTGTCGGGGACCTAATACATTAAAATAATGCAATCAATGAATCAACTCCGAACGCTTGTTTCGATTTTCAGAAGTCCCCTACTTGATTGGCTTCACGAAGTCTTCTTTGTTAGCCAAGAGTTCACGAGGAACATTGTCCCATTTGAAATGAAGTCCCCAGTTGAAACCCCCCTTGACTAAAGGCGAAGGTCTGTATTCAAACGTGTCGGGATCGATCATATCGATGATGGGAACCGTTACCACACTCGCTTTTTCCGCAATCGGCTCCACCAGGGGTTCCAACCACTGCTTGTTCACTTCACAGTGACTATCGAGGAACACAAGAACCTGAGCATGGAAGAAATCGTACTTGAAAAACCGCGCGTTCCCACAGTCACTCGGAAAATAGGATGCTTTTCTCTACGAAAAAAGGTCATAGGAGATCAGGGTCCATCGATGGCGACATAGATCAACAGAAAATTTATCGCCTCCAGCCAAATGAAAAATAAATTTAAAAAGCTACTGAACAAAATATCAGACAAATTTTCATTCCTTGAAGGGAAAATATGCATATCCTGCAGCAGCATACTACAGTATATATGTTATACAGTACTGTATACTATATACTGTAGACGAGCTGTCAAGGGACTCATTTGATTCAGATGATTCCAAATACGTCTTTAAATATCGTACACAGTTCTTAGCATCAAAAGATGCGGGTGTGTATTTTGTTCAAGTAAATCAAGAACTAAATACAGTAATTTCTTAAACTACTTTCCACAAAATGGAGTCCATCAAAAACTCACAGCACCAGTTGCCGAATTAGCACCAATCATCCTCGCCCTAATCAATCCTTCGCGTTCTTCCGTGCGAAAATAACGTACTTTCGGATGAGAGATCAGCTTCGCGGCTTCGGAATATTCTGAAAAAATTAAGAAATTCTCAAAATGATTTTCAGTAAATTTTACTGAAAAAAACGGGAAAAACCTGAGTCGCTGAAATCGTCCACTAAAATGATCTCCACCAGCAACGCCTCTGGGGAGCGTTTCAGCACGGAATAAACGGTTCTCTCCAAAGGCGATCGAGCTTCGTTGTGGAAGCAAACTATCACAGATACAGTCGGAAGATCTTTGCGATAAGCCACCGATGGACACCTATACAAAAACCGCTGATCACTACAAAAACGAATGCAACACATCGGATACAGTTGAACCTCGATATCTCGTGCCTCCCTTTGTCTGATTTTTTAAAGTCCCTATCTAAATTCCTTTAGAAACAATGTATTAAAAACCTCACAAAATCGAAGACTTTCATCCTCAAACCTACATAACTCGAATTTTCCGGAGGCCTTTTGGATATTGTTCCATTGACACAGGGAAAGGGAAAAGCACTAAAAACGTAACTCGATAAACAGTATTTTGAAAGGAATTGAAAAGCTTATCTGGCAATTAAACCCTTGCCTAAAAGATCAGCATTATAATTAAAGGGGCAATTTAAGTTATACAATATCACCAAATACAATTTACTGCAATGCTTCTTTTCGTACTTACAACGAATTCCGAGTATCAGGAATCTTACGAAGTGATCCAATCCGGTCGCTGATTAAAACATTGAAGGCGTGTTCCGCCATGCCTTTCGTCTTCACGTCAATGTCGTCATCATTTCGAACCATACCCATGGCATCAGAAACATTATAATCTTTCTCTTCTGGTAACACGAACACATTCCGTTGTTGGGCATCATTCACGCCTCGATCACCTGAAAACTTGAATCACGAAAATCTCGAAATGAATACGCGAATAGTTTGTCAACTCAATAGAAAGAGTCTCACCTCAAAATGTTGTTGACCGGAAGTCAGGAAAACATAAAGAAGTCCAACCCAAGCGACAGTAGACAAAAGAATACCATAACAAAAATATCGAACTTTCAGCGACTTCAGCCAGTTCATGATTCCACTTCTGGCCATGAGTTCAAAAAGAAATATCTTGCTAGAATGCCGCAAGGAAACATTTCCTAAAACACAGTAATTTAATTGATGCATCAGCATATAGACAGACCAACGAGATAAACCCCCCTCCCCCACGACTTTTTCGGAGAGATATTGTCTTCCTTCGATGAAAACCCAACATAAAAAGCACATCAGATGCAAAAATATGACTACGAAGGTCGGTGATCACATAATTGATTATCACGAATCAAAGATTGCAAAACTTGAAAGAACGGAACTCAATCGACCGCAAACACACGAAGTCCCGATGCAAGAATCCTTTCAACCGCCGTGAATTAGACCCCATCGATTCAAGGACAAATTCAACATAATATCGATTTCCAATTCAATCGAAAAAAGCTACACGTACATGACTGCTACAGGATTTTTGTCAGATGAAGGAATATTTCTTTCAATTTCCTGACAATTTTGAGCATGGCTTTATTTGCCACAAGAAGAGTTTGATGCCGTTTTGTGTAGAACATGTCTTCAATCATTAATTTACTCAAGAATTTCCGAAGCAAATTTTCGAAAAATTCGGAAAGTATTCGCAGTCTAAAACAGTATTAGTCATCTCAGATAAGTTTTGAGGTGTCGAGAATACATTAGATATTACATATAGGTTCAAATCACTCGGTTAATATAATTTCCGGATAATGAACCTCCCACAAGATCTGGGCCATTAACCGAGGTGCTACTTTACTCAAGATCGGAATGGAATGCCGATGCATTCCTGGCACGAACCAGGGCAGCTGAGATAATATTCGGATGAACGACTCGGTTATAAATGACATCATCCAATGTGAGATTTTGGTTCAATAAATCCAAGAAATGATGGCCAGACAAATCTGGCTCCCCACTAAATAAATTCCCGTAATAGTTTAAGAATGCCACTCGACGAAACTTTTTCGCCACTCTTTCCACATCGTCCAACTGCACGTCATTGCACATGGTCATATCAACGTATTGCAAGCGCTTCAAACTATTTCCGACATCGTCTAGCCAATACTTTCCCGAAATCGACCAGGAACCCGTACAAGAAATCACTCTTAAATTCGGACACGATCGCACTAAAGAAGTCAACCCTTCATCTCCGATCTCTGAAAATTCAATGACGAACCACTCGAGATTTGGACATTTGCTTGCTAAAGCAGTCATGACATTTTCTTCCAACGCTGGGCAATTCTGCAAATTCAAGGTCTTCAATTCGCTGAAGTAACCCTCGGGAATTGATCGTAAGAACTTCAACCACCCCGCAGTAGTAATCGCTTCAGCATGCTTCAATTTCAAATATTTCATTTGCTTCATGCCTGCGATTTTCTTCAGGGATCCATCGCAAAAATTTCTGGCGTAAGAGACCCCAAATGCCTCCAGTTTGACACAGTTGTTCAACAAGTAACTGAAGCTTGAAGACAAGAGATTATCTCCGTCTATGAACAAGGCTCGCAATCCGGGCAAATTATCAGCTATTTCATAAATGCTCGCATCACCCAAGCATTCCACGAAGTCAATGTTGAGCAATTCGAGATGAGGGCAATTCGATATCAACTGGGAAAATGAAGAGCTGTCGAGGTTTTTGCACTGCTCCAGGTCCAAGGATTTCAGCACGAAGTTTTCCCTCGTTTTCAAAAAAGGGCCCATTCTCGGCCATGACAATCTACGGACTGATAAAGCTGTCAAACTCCTTGAAGATTTAGTCATAATACGCTCGATCTCGCCAACTTGGATCAATTCGATGTCAAAAGAATCGACGATTAGGGTTTTCAGTTGAATATTTCTATCTTCGATTGTAGACAGGATCTCAGAAAGTCCTTTCACTGAAGACAATTTCAATAATTTCACAGCTTCAGAGTTGAGAGACAGAATTTCGCAGATATCGTCCGGGGAATCTTGTTCGTCGGGTTCAACTGTTTGCCAGGCCGAAGGTTGTCGAAGAACTTCTTTGAAGGTCTCACACACTGACATCAGAGATTTTCTGAGTCCCACGCTTGGACAGTAGGCGAAAATTTTGAACAAGAGTTCATAAGGCAATTTTTCAATTGCTGAGAGTTCAGCCATATCGCGAGGGCTCTTAAAGCTGACTTCTGCAACTCGAGGAGAAACGTATAAAAAGTAGAACTTGACCAAGCTTCCGAAGGAGGAGGAAAAACTCACTGTATCACGTTGTGTCTGAATATTTTTTTCCGAAGATTTTCTTGAGACACATCTTCTGAACTCGATTCATCGAACGGGCAGAAATCTGAAATAAAGGTCACACAGCATAAAAATCACAGGGCAAAAAATACAAACACATTTAAAAAGTCAATTTTCTGCCATATAGTGAAGGATAAAATAAACAAAATTCATAGAATAAAATAAAATATATCCAAAAAAACCTAAAGATTACGGCCTCATTTTCAAATTCTAATTTTTCAAACCAGTTTTACATTCGGAAAGATGTTGATTCAAGATGACGAACCCCGCGAAGGTATAAAAATGAAAGTTGATACGGTATTCTATTTTTAAGCATGACAAGTCTAACAATGTTTTGGTTCATTCTCTTGAAAAAAACAGAAGAATTGTTCCATCAGTAAGTTCTTCCCAAAAATAATCCACATAAAAGAAACCACAATGAATTGCATCAAAATAGTTATAACTTACCGGTTCAATTCTTGGGAACGCCCTTCATCTCCAGCCGAAACCTTTGCAAAAGAAATAGATCAAGGTCTTTAAATTCCGATATCCACACTCAATGAGCAGGGGAAAAAACTAAAGCGTAGTACTGTACTGTATATCAGGAAGAGAGTTCCGAACATAGGTTTTTTCAGAGTCTGCCTTATCTCCTATACGTCATCATAATCATTTCTCAAATGAACAAAACACACGGAATATTGTCTCACTTTTTGTGGGTTTGCTTCGTATAACTGCTGCTCGTCAGCTCAATCCCTGTAAGGAAGGAAAGTATTACATTAATGATTTAAATTACATTTTATTGGCATTATAATGCAATTTACAGTATTAAAGCAGTATCAGGAAGAGTTTCTCAGTCATTGAGTTAATCAGAGTCTGCCTTATCTCTTTCAAATCATCATAAATATTCCGAATGCCACACAAGAAAATCTCTTGACTTACTTTCTTAGGGTCCGCTTTGAACAGGTCTTCACGTCACCCAAACCTTGAAAATGAAAAAGATATAAATATTAGAGATGCTTCATCGAATACCAATGATTCGTCAGAAAAAAATGTCAGGAAGAGTTTCTCGATCATTAAAATAGTCAGAGTCTGCCATATCTCTTTCAAATCATCATAAAAGTATCAGCGAAAAACATAAATTGACTGTAGACTTACTTTTCCATGATCAGCTTCGAACAACCGCAGTTCTACACATCACCGCTGGAAGAAAAATGCAATAATTACCTGAAGTTTTCCAAAAAATACTTTAGACCAGAAAAGAATGAGGCAAAATCAGGAAGAGTTCTTATTCACAGCGTCAATCAGAGTCTGCCTTATCTCTTACAAATCATCACGAAAATTTCAAAAAAAACAAAAATTGTACTGCATGTTGGACTCACTTTTTCAAGGTCTCCTACGAACAGATCCTGCATGCATCCTCACAGCTGAAAACAAGATACTCAATGAATATCAGAAATGAACGCTTGCAAACAATATAATTATTGCGAGCAGAATCAGGAAGAGTTTCTCATTCATGGATGTAATCAGAGTCTGCCTTATCTCTTACAAGTCATCACGGGTATCTCAAACGCGAAAAAAAATGAAACATAATCTCACTTTTTGGATTTGATTCCGGCAATTTCTCACGCCAAGTCAAACCTGCAAACATAAAAGCCTACGATCATTAAAGACGTTCCTTCCAACATGATTCATTCAACAAAAGAAACAGAATCAGGAAGAGTATTTAAATCACTGAATAATTCAGAGTCTGCCTTATCTCTTATACACGTCATCATGTGTATGCAATACAAAAAGGATTGGAACGTTTTCTCACGTTTCAAGGGTCTACTCCAAGCATCAGCTGCACGTCGAATTTTTACAGTATTAAAGCAGTATCAGGAAGAGTTTCTCAGTCATTGAGTTAATCAGAGTCTGCCTTATCTCTTTCAAATCATCATAAATATTCCGAATGCCACACAAGAAAATCTCTTGACTTACTTTCATAAGGTCCGCTTTGAACAGGTCTTCACGTCACCCAAACCTTGAAAATGAAAAATATATAAATATTAGAGTTGGTTCATCGAATACCAATGATTCGTCAAAAAAAAAAAAATGTCAGGAAGAGTTTCTCGATCATTAAAATAATCAGAGTCTGCCTTATCTCTTTCAAATCATCATAAATATTCCGAATACCACACAAGAAGAAAATCTCTGGACTTACTTTCTTAGGGTCTGCTTTGAACAGGTCTTCACGTCACCCAAACCTTGAAAATGAAAAAGATATAAATATTAGAGATGCTTCATAGAATACCAATGATTCGTCAGAAAAAAATGTCAGGAAGAGTTTCTCGATCATTAAAATAATCAGAGTCTGCCTTATCTCTTTCAAATCATCATAAAAGTATCAGCGAAAAACATAAATTGACTGTAGACTTACTTTTCCATGATCAGCTTCGAACAACCGCAGTTCTACACATCACCGCTGGAAGAAAATTGCAATAATTACCTGAAGTTTTCCAAAAAATACTTTAGACCAGAAAAGAATGAGGCAAGATCAGGAAGAGTTCTTATTCACTGCGTCAATCAGAGTCTGCCTTATCTCTTACAAATCATCACGGAAATTTCAAAAAAAAACAAAAATTGTACTGCATGTTGGACTCACTTTTTGAAGGTCTCCTACGAACAGATCCTGCATGCATCCTCACAGCTGAAAACAAGATACTCAATGAATATCAGAAATGAACGCTTGCAAACAATATAATTATTGCGAGCAGAATCAGGAAGAGTTTCTCAATCATGGATGTAATCAGAGTCTGCCTTATCTCTTACAAGTCATCACGGGTATCTCAAACGCAAAAAATTTTCAACATAATCTCAATTTTTGGATTTGCTTCCGGCAATTTCTGCACGCCAAGTCAAACCTGCAAACATAAAAGCCTACGAAGACGTTCCTTCCAACATGATTCATTCAACAAAAGAAACAGAATCAGGAAGAGTATTTAAATCACTGAATAATTCAGAGTCTGCCTTATCTCTTATACACGTCATCATGTGTATGCAATACAAAAAGGATTGGAACGTTTTCTCACGTTTCAAGGGTCTACTCCAAGCATCAGCTGCACGTCGAATCATTCCTGCAGGAAAATACGTGCTTTAATCGATTCAAATTTCCCTTGATACAAATTGCTCAACGAAAACAAGCATAATCAGAAAGAGTTTCTCAGTCACTAACATCATCAGCGTCTGCCTTATCTCTTTCAAATCATCAAAAAATATAAGATGTGCTTCATTTAGGTAAACCAAGTCTCACCTTTGCAGTTCGATTGCAATCGTTGATTCAGCTCACTCCAATCCTATACACTACAATGCACGAAATAAATCGAATGCTTTACTCGAATGGACACGATTAGCACCCCGAAACTCCATCGGATAAATTTTTCACACCCCGAACTTTTCCGAAGTACCTCTCATCTCCAAAGATCAAGAAAAATAGAAAATTAAAGTAATCTAACTGCAATCTAAACTCAAACTCAACAAACACACTCGCCCAGCTGAATTCGAGCACTTGGGGTTCCACGCCTGAATAATAGACGCACTTCTTCACTGCAAACCTACAAGAAAAAAAATAATGCAACGAGAGCGCTCATATAATACGCTTCTTCAATAGAATTAATCAAGACTTTCTGATCACTTGAATCCGGATTCTTTAAAAGCCTGAAGAAGCTCATAACATTCAACAAACCATGAAATTAAATTATTTGAACACTGCGATTTTTTCCTTTTTTTTTTGGGCACCTGGCACATGGAAGAAAATTTTCCAGAGTTGCATGAATGACGTCAAGGTCCAACACAATATCAAGTTACAGTATCATGATTTTCTATGGTGAAGTTCGATCGCTTTCCTATATTTTAGATGAATCCGAATATTCAAGTCAGCTGACATCAGAAATTTCTTGATCCAACAAATTCCATCTTCGCGAAGATCACGGCATGTTACAAAAATCAGGCTTTATGCATTACTTGAAAACATAGACGCTTTTTCACAATGAGGCTTTCCCTACACTACCCGAGGCAATCTTTCTTCATCCCGTCAATAATCGAATGAACAGTTGGAATTCACGCCGTGGAAACAATTTTTTTTCTTAACTTGTTCTAATCATGATCCATCACAAAACGCAAGAGAGTACGAACTGGACGGCCAGTGAATCCCTTAACATAATAAGGGGGATCTGAGGGTGTGGAAGCACGAGAAGCAGCAGCAATATCCATATGCATCCAAGGAACCCCTTTTGGCACGAATTCCTGGATAAACGCCGAAATTACGAGGTGTTATCACGAATATTGACATGGAAAATATATTCACTGACCTTCAGGAAAGCGGCGGCGATACACGCCCCGCCATTCCCTTCATGATTGCCCACATTACTGACATCAGCGAGGTGTCCGTCTGAGAAAAAAATTTTAGCTTCAGACATTATGAATTGTCCCTAAAACTGAAGCTGCTTTTTCCGTTACTCCTTCGTTCTTTGTACCAAATACAGTAAAACATGTTGCAGTAAAACTCAGAGGAACCCACAGAAAATCAACTTGTGGTGTTTTCGAGTCAGGAAACCCATCTTTTTTGATGGGAAAAGAATGGGAGAGCAAAAGTACAGAAGAGTACAGAAACAGCATTCACACTAAGATCAAATATCCAAATACTGTAGATCGAATAAGAATCTCGCACGATTATAAATACTGTGCGGCAAAACATATGGATAACAAAAATAAAAAGGTACAACATTAAACAGAGTTTCAAATACTTTGCCTGGAATATGTCAGTACAAGATGGATAAGCCAAGTTTAAATACCAAGTTTAAATTCCAAATGTCGACACTAGCGTTTTGTACAACCATCATGGTGCAATTTACATTCAATCGTTCGACGCGAGAATTTACTGTCAGAAGAACAGATTTTTTTTTTTATTTTACTCGACGGATTAGAAAAAATTAATGCATATAAAATGCTAACCGACGACAGCAGAACGATGATAATCCCACAACGGCATACGCCAAACTCGATCACCCGTTTCAATGCTTGCCCGTTTCATGGCCTTCCATTCCTTGGTGTGGGCCGTAAATACCCCAGATGCAGCGGGCCCCAACGCTGTTCGAATCGCACCTAAAACACCGAACAGAATTCATGTATCATCGATGAGCAAGAAAAGGCTACAACGGAAGGAAAAAAAACTCTCTAAAATAACGACAGGTCCGAAACAGCGCGAGAATTTGACTCGAAGAGCAGCGTTGGAAACGGCACCCAAAGATTATTAATCAAGAACGACGTCCCTTGAATTCTTGAAAATTAACGAGACTTCCTCTTGGTGTACAAACTTTCTGAAAATTCTACATATGCGGGAAAAAAATCTTCCTCCCACATACCGCACATGTTCTGAGAATCTGAGGGTTCCATATCTTTTAAGAAGTTTTACAAACATTGATTTGATGCGACTGGAAATGAAACCTTGGGGCTCTCAATTTGTCAGGAAGAAGAGACGCTCTCCTCACGAAAATTGCATAAAACTCGGTTGTCTGGATTTTCAAGAATTTTCTCGACCTCAAGTCGAAATAAATAAAATTATAATGAATAATAAAGGCACAGTAACGTGGACTCAGACCTACTCCATATTAAAACTAGAAATTTTGGAAACTGAAAAACAAGATTTGAGACATAGTACAGTAATTTGGTGTGATACAGGTAATATACGCTGATACAGAACTTGAATGGAAATTCTACGGAAACTTAAAAGAGATCATCCTTCAATGACTTATCTTCCCAATACTCAGGAAGATAAATCGCTATAAAAAATGAAACGTACATGAACATCACAATTGTAACTGTACCATTGTACGACACTTGAAAATTTGATCTAGGAAATCTATGTTTTTGTCTCGGATGCCCCAAAAACTGCAACGTACATTTTTTTCTTTTCAGAATGCGCTGTTTTGAATACGTGCCGCTTTGGGATGCACTCAACTCAAGAGTCACCTAAAGTTCCTGAATTAACGAAATTCAAGATGTACACACCCGTTAGAGTAGCCACGTCAACGATAACTTTGGGAGAGAACTTTCCCGCGTAAGTCAAGGCATCGGCCAACACAAGCCTACCCTCAGCATCCGTGTTTCCAACTTCGATACTCTTTCCGTTTTTGGCAACCACAACATCCATAACTTTCGTCGCACTGCCTCCAATCATATTTTCCGCTAGAGGAACAAGGGCCACAACGTTCACGTTCAACTTCAGCGCTGCAATTGCTCGCATAGCTCCTATAACTGCCGCACCGCCACCCATGTCTCCTCGCATCCACATCATCGAACTGCTTGGAGTTTTAAGGGATATTCCGCCAGAATCGAAAGTGATACCCTTTCCTGAAACAAGGAGCAATAAGACATCATTTTGCTATCCAAAGAAGGAATACTGCAGTTATCAGCTGTATTTTTTCAACCATCGCTTGCAGCTCGATAAGAAATTTAGGTACATCTTACGTAGAATTCGATTGTGAGACTTCTGTTCCTCAGCCACTCGAATTTAAAGTTTAAACGCATGCACTTTTAATTCAGTCAATATCATGTTCTGAACTGTTCGCAAGAAAATTATAACTTCAAGAAATACGCGTTCAAAAAAATGAACAAATTTTAAATGCACGGTATTGCTTAAAAGATCAATTTCATTTTGAAAAAATTTCAAGGGGAAATTTCTTGAACCGAACCTAACCTTTGGTTGCAGCATTCACTTCGATTTAATCCAAAATATTACGGTACTCACCAACCAAGACAATGGGGGCATCCTTCGCATTTCCTTTCTGATAAATCATTTCGAGGAAAACCGGAGGCTGGGAACTACCGGTTGCAACGCTTAGAAAACTCCCCATCTTCTCAGCTTTCGCCCAGGCATGGTCATGAGCATTCACTGTCACCCCTAAGGGTTCTAATACTGCTTTTGCTTCCTTTGCAACAACCGTCGGCGTCATGAGATTGGCAGGCATTTCAGAAAGATATCTTGCGAAATTTTGGCACTCCGCTGTAATTTTTCCCCGATTCCATGAACCCGCATCTTCGCTGTATACGAAGAAGGAAAGACTTTTCATCCGCTGAAAACTTTTACGTAGAACGCCGACAAACCTTGACAGGGGAGAAATCTCCGGCATTGGTACTTTCGACTGCTTGAGAGTATCGAAGGACCATAAGGCAAGATGAACTGCTTCTGCAGCGGCTTCTGGATCTTCCATAACGTCCACTTCGAGAGTTTTGAAAGACTTGCTGCCTCCTTCCCACAAAGCTCGACATCCACCTGGAATCGAAGAATGTTCCCCAAACAGTAATTTATTTCAAGAACTCGAACGGAATTAACACAAACCCGCAGCGGCGATTCGGACTGCTTCTTTCTGTGCATGTCTCTGCTCGATTTCGTCAACTTCCCGATCTTTCTTTCCGATGCACGCCAATGCAACAGCATCGTACTGATCCGAGAAGTTCCACAGGATGCGATTTTTCCCTTCCTTGATCAATGCAGCTTGGGGCCTGAAGTTGAACATTCCTTAACGTTCTTTTCATCGCATATTTAAGAAGAAAATCATGCTCACAGGCTTAAATAGTTGGCGAGTTTGGACCCATGCTTTACATCAAATCGAGCAGCGGCAGGCGTTAGCGTGTGACTGCCATCAATCTTATAAAATCCAAGAACCACGCCACGCATGCTGGAAGCGTTTCGAATGCTTAACGAATAATTCCTAAGGTAATGGACACATGTGGAACGAACGTTTGAATTCATCGAACCTAAGCGATCCGACGGAACATTCGAAGCATACACAGGTCGGGTTTGAACAAAACTCTCCGAAAATAATGCTCATTCACGCAACCAAAAACGTCACCATTCGCCAATTACTGATGACAATACTTCACCCGTCCGACGGGTCTGTTCCGAATGTCGAAGTTCGTCGGTGGGCTTTCACACCGGCGGTGATTCATTCCACGGAATTCAAAGGAAAGTTCATTTCATGGTGATACTTACAGCGGCGTTCACTTTGGCCGAGGTAAATACTGTACTGTACTGTATTTCATTCTGCGGAAATATATTTTCACTGGAGGCCTTGTACAGACTATGATGGCACAAAATGCGTGCGAAAATAATTGTGATGAGTTCAAACATGATAGAAGATTGTTCCTGCTAAATTTTCTAGTTACATTCAGTAAGTGGTTTGGTTGGATGAGTGTGTACAAGAGAATAGCAGGAACGTATTTTCTTTAGCTAGATTGTAAACGTAAACGCAGGCACAGTAAATTCACGACCCGCATCGGTGCATAGCAGCGGGTGGTGTAGGAGTTCAGAGGGCTCTGTGTAAAACACTTTTCGAAAAGTGTCATGGCGATGCCTTGTAATTTTAATATCTAATTGTAGCAGGCTATTCTTCGTCCACCTCCTGTTCCAGGTGTCAGCCATGGGCGGAAAAGGAAATTTCCAGGGAATGAAGGCTCCCCCAGTAGCCAGGTACAGGGAGAGCATCGGTGAGACCAAGAGCTTTATTCTGTTACTCAGCTGAAATACGCTTATCGTGTCATTCAGGGGAAAACAACAGAAAAGCTGCGATGCGAGGTGCAAAGCCATCGAAAAGGCTAGACAAGGAACATTCTTTATTCGTCAACACCGTTAGTATTTGACTTCTGAAATTCCGTCTGTATATTTAGCTTTTAGATAAGTTACTTGAACAATTCTAATTCAGTTTGTCATTAACAGACGTATTCTGCTGGTTTCTGTGTTGCCGTGCTCGGGACGATTGGGATCTGTTTCGCCTTCTACTGGTTTGTGTCAGGGGTGATTACGCAGACTACAGATTCCTTCTAAAAACCATTGGGCCAGTGCAACATGTCTGTGATTTTTGCATTGGATTGGCATAATCTGAGTGGATGGTGGGATTTTCAGCTTGATGTGTCATATTTCAGTCTGTGATTTACTTTTTGGGCATGATAACAGGGCCTTAACCACGGGTGTATTTCAAGAAACTGAATTTCGAAAATTTTCTGTGGTGCTGTGTTAATTTTAAGTTCCATGGACATTTGCACATTGTACTTTCTTTGCCAAGTGCCCAAATTTTCAGGAAATTCCAAAGCAATCATTTCTGTGAGGTGAGATGCGAAATGCAAGGCAAAGCTTGCTCTTATTATGATTCCCTCGTATGTTTTAATGCATCAAGGATTACAAGCCAAGATCACCCATTGAAACAAGATTGTATCAAACAGTATGGTGCAAGTAATTGAAATTACTTTCCGGGGATCATATATGAAGCACTCGACAAGTTCTTTAATTCAGCGGTATCTTCAGCTCTTGTTCGGAAGCTCTCTTATTATTCCATATACTGTATATAAAGGCAGCAGAAAACTTTTGCCATCTCTGAAAGCCAGAAAATGAATTTATGGTTGTTGTCCCCACAATTCCATGTTTGCATGATTTTACCTGTTGAAAACTATAGTTGAGCAGAAAAAACACACTGTAACTTATTTATACAAAAATCAAATTTTCATTTACTGATGATGTTCATCTGCTAGCTGTCTTGAAAAAGTGGTGCGTGTCCAATACTGTGGACAAATATTTGAATATAATAAGCTTCCATGCCCTTTTACTTAGTTAACCAGAAGCAGAATGCAGCATACCTTTGAGAACCCATGGCAACTTTTAGAGAAACAAATAACTTCAAGAAAAGCATCAGTTTCTGAGAGTGACATACAAAATGGTTTCTTTCAGTGCATACATTCTAAATTCATATGTTTCACTTCATATACTTCTGTGCTTTTCCTTTCATACAGACTGATCCAAGCTCTCCAATGTTGGGCAGAACACGTTTATATAAGTACCCAACCAGGATAAATTCCAACATCACCTCTATACAAGCATCTTAATTTTAATAAATTAATTGTGTGTCTTTTCAAAAAAATCCTGCCATTGCAATCATAAAAAGCATAAGAATCTGTTGCCCAATAGGTAAATAAAAAGCAGGAACTCATTACCTATTCCTTGTTGTTGTATTTTTATGGCTATCTGCAACTACAACTGAGAAAGTAGCAGTGGTGGAAACAGTTGTTGACAATGTTGTACCAGCCACAGTGCCATTCAAAACTGACATTAAATTATGCTTGGTTCCATTAGAGTCAAAGGAACTGAAGGGCTCAAATGAATGGGATCCATTATTGGAAAAGTTTCCAGCATCCAAGTCATCCAGAATGGTTTGCCAGGATGCTTCAGTGGTCTTCCATGTGGAAGCCCTTGTTGTTGTGGCTGAGCTGCTACTGGAACCAGTACTTGTTTTCCCATCTTCTCGCTTGAATCGTTTCTTGGAGTGATCATAATTTCCATATACTCTATGATGATGCTTGGGTTTCCCTCTTGGGGCATGGTTATTGCTATAGTCAAAATCCGGGTTACCATCATAACCTGCTGGCTGCTGCTCCCCACTGTTATCGCTAGGTGCACTGCGGTCATAATCATGCTGCTTGTCCTGAGATGGTGGACCTTGATGGTCATAATCTGATTGGGATTGTGCTGGTGGATCAGAAGGATCAGCAACGCGTTCAAAGTAATCCGCTTCAGGGTCTTCATCTTTTGGATGGTGATGGTCATCTTGTGGTCTACTACGGCGATCTGCAGGGGGGAGATCTTGACCACGATGCTGGTGTGGCGGTGGTGGTGGTGCTTGGACATCTTCTGCACCAGCTGAGGACTCTGCAGAGTTCATAGTGTCATCTGCGGGTGCGGGTGCTGGTGCTGGAGCAGCTGGTTCTTTGTGACGATTCCAGGACAGGGACTTGCCCTCCAAGCGGGTTCTTGATGGCTTGCCAATCTTGAAAAAAAAGACATCATTGAAAGTCACAAATTCATCAGTCATTGGAAAATATAGTACAATATTCAATTAAACAGAAGAAGGTACAATAGAACTTCAAAAATGGAAAAAATTTGAACAGTCCCCCCCCCCCTATGAAGTCCATCAGTAATACAGTACTTGGATTAGTGCATATATCACATATTCCAAATTTTGGCAGAAAGAAATACTTTGCCCATACAAATTTCTGTGAACATTTTCAATGCATGCAACAAAAATGTTCTGCATAATCATATTTGTTGCCCAAAATGCATATTATGATCATTCATTCAGATTAACTGTAGTGAATTTGAGCTAAAACTAGAATTTTTTTCTTAACCAAGACAGAAGAGAAAACAAGGGCAATAGGGCATATACCTCTGTCATAAAATTTCGTAAATTCTATAAAAATAACAGCTGGAATTTTACTTTGCATTTATAATGACAAAATATAAAGTTCACAAGGTCATTAAGTTTCTGAAGTATAGTTTTCCATGGTAATTTTGTGAGTCTGGAACGGATTGAATTTTTCAATCATAACTCAAGTGTAAAGGCGTTTTACATAATGCAAATTATTTAGCATGAGCATGTTTTAAAACATCTTTCACAAAAATTTTCTCCCAAGATAAAAGCTTAGATTTTTCGGTTTTGTCAATAAAATGCACAGGTATTGCGTTGAAACTAGCAGGCTGTGTCTCAATCAGAAGATTCTGTGCCTTCCACCTTAATTAGTGGTCATGATGTGCAAAAAAATATGCACAAATGGAAGATTCAAAAATGTTGCGTCAACTTGATCAGAAGTAGAGATTATTTGATGATGCATCTTCTGCTCGTATACACAGCAGTACATAACTCATCATACAGCAGTATTTTGGCTCTTAAATGCCAAATCATTTGAATAACCCCTAACTATACACCCACATATATTTCTGATTAGTCTGAATTAAATTATATTGTAGCTTTAATTTGTTTACTGCTGCGCTAACTTGCGCGCCAAGTATCTTCATGTAAATGCGCATCATAATTTTTACTTAGAAAATCAGGACTTTGAAGACATTTTCCTTGAACTTATGGTTGTATTTGGCATTTTAGCAGAACACAATTTCCCTTTCTCCTTGAAAAAAATGCTTGTAGGATACATAGGAGGCTGGACAGCAGTAACTTATTATGAGCATATGAACATGGCAATTCAGATGATTAAATATTGCAGGATGATTTAATGAACTGTATATTTAGGTAATTTTGAACTGCAATATTGATTTGAGTTCAAGCAATGGTTTTTTATCAAAGGTGCTACTGTATATGATTTCAGTACAGAGAAGTTGGTCATACCTGTCTGCAGCAGTTTACATTTAAATCATCACTATATAGTGATGATCACTGAGGAGTTCAAAACAGAAAAATATTCACCTTCCCTCTTGTTACAGAGGTTGAAGAAGGCTTCTTGGGATGGCTATGGTCTCCAAGTGCACCTTTAATGTAACTGTTACCATTTTGCAGATCTTGAACAACATCCTCTGCTGCCTGAGATGCTGCCAACTTTGCCTTGTTTGAATTAGCAAGAGCCTTAAGAGTGTTAATCCTTGGCTTTGGTGGGTTCTTGTAGCCTGCATTCAGCCTGACCTTCTGGGGTGAAAATGGTGACTTGCCAATGTTGGCTGCTAAGCTTTTGTCAAATGGAATTTTGAGAACTTCATTGAGGATTTCACCAGCTTCACCAGTTATCAATGGGGATCTTGTTTTGACAACTATGGTTTCATCAGCAGTGTTTGGGTCATCTTGAGCTGGTGGTGGCCATGTGGCAAAGCGCTCATCAGCAGCTTCTTTTGCAATATCTTCAACACTGAAGTCTTCTTGTTTATGATGATCCTTGGCTTTTTTATAGGGCTTCATTTCTGCCTCAGGCTCATCAGTAACATATTCAATTACAGTCACAACCTCTTCTTCTGAAATGTCTTCTGCGCTTTCTTTTTTAGTTGACCCCATATCCTTGGCTTTTGTAGAAATTGGGATTTTGGCTGTCCTGGTTGTCATTTGCACTGTTGTCTCAAGACGATTTCCATCAGTTGTAGACTTGAGCTCTGGCTTGGCAGATTCTAACTTGTTGACAACCTTCTGGATATCTTCCTGAGATATATTTCCCGAGTTTGCTCCCAGTTTTTTCAAGATGTCCAGAGCTTCATGAGCAATATCCTCTGATGCTGGCTTGTTTGTGCTGGAAAGTCCATCACTTTTATTATCTTTTGTTTCTCTTGGTAACCTAGTTGTTACAGTGATAGCACTGGTTTTGGAAGTTGATGAAGTTGTACTCTTTGCCGTGCTTGGCTCAGAGTTTTCTAATGAACCATTTCTCATCAGAGGGGCTGAGTCCAAGGAATTTTCTGGAGCAGGAATCATTTTGGATCCAATGTCAGTAGATGATTTATTTGATTCTCCAGTAATTTTGCCATGGGTCCTATCACCAAAGTTAAGAAGTGAGGATAAATCAGGCATTTGATCTTTGACAGGTTTTTCAGTGGGCTTGGCATCACTCTCAGCTGGTAAATCCTCGGAAGCAGGTTGCAGAAATGGGGAAACATCTACATTTTTCAAAATGTCTGCTGCCAGGTCAGGCACTAAAACAGGAGAAGTATCAACTTCTGATGTATCTCCTTGAGCATCCAGCATTCCCAGAATAGAAGACAAATCAAGGCCAGGAGAAATAGGTTCCTCAGTTGTTAATTTGCTTTCCTCAGGCTGTTCTTGAATCGCACCTGGATCCATTAAAAAGCCTTTCATGAGATCATCAAAGTTCAATGGTACAGGATTTTCAGCAGGCTGGCCAGAGTCTATTCCCCTGTTGTTCAATGGAGGGGCACGTTGTTCATGGAAGGCTAAAGGCTGAGCAGCAGGTAGTCCCTGAGGAGAAAATAATTCCTGCAATTTAGCCAAATCTGAAGCAGCTGATGGGTTGACAGGCTGCTGTTCCTGGGTGCCAAAGTTCAGTTGCTTTGCAATCTGGGACACCATTGAGTCCGACATTTGGGACCCCATCCTTATTTCAGATTGATTCAAAGTGCCCAGAGCAGATTGAATACCTTGTTTGACAGCCTCTGCTATTATTTGATCAGCATCACCAGGAGGTATGCCTTCAGGCTGTTCATGATGGTTTTGCCTATTAACCTTTGCCACAAGTTCATTCAGATCCACATCTCTGCGGTTCAGTTCCGATTTACCAGATTGCACTTGCTGTTGAGACAGAAAATGCGCAGCTTCTGGTGGAGGTTTCACATGGAACAAGCAGGAACAGCAGTTGATGTTACTTCTTCCCAAGCACAATGCCAGATTTGTCAACATATCCTGTTCAAAGATAATAAACTACAATCTTAGAAGAAAAAAAATCACTGGGATCTGGAAAATGCTTTGTTATAATAAAGATGTGTTGCATCAAAACTCAAACAACATTATGCATATGCCTTAGGATCTACTTTAAAAAATATTATTTTACACAGATTTTTTACAACAAGATTGTATTACTGTAGATTTTTACATATGGTACATACATTTTTCAGCCATATGATTTCAAGCAATTACATTTCAGCATAATACAGAATAATCTGCAAAAATAGCTTAGTTTTATGTACAGCATGTGTAATTTGAGACTGAGTGAGTTTAGGCTACAGGAAGTATAGATAACAAAGCAACTGGAGTTCTGAATTTATATTTTATTGAGCAATTCCATTGGCAGGGCTGTTCCACAATTGCAAAAGAATATTTCAAGGACAGTGCATAAAAATTATGTTTCCTGTATTGACATATTTCCATGTGAGAATTTTTTAAGAGAGATATTGCAGTGCATAAAAATTATGTTTCCTGTATTGATACATTTCCATGTGAGAACTTTTAAAGAGAGATATTGAAATAATTGATAGTGCCACTGCAAGACAAACCTTGATACCATATCACAACAATTGTCACATTCAACATAAATCAACACTGGAACCTTATCTGCTTAAACTATTTTGTATTGCATCCTATAGAAGTGAAGAAAAGCTTCAGCGAATCTTGCTGGGAACTTTGAAGAAAAATACAGAGAAAAAGTCCACACACCTGTGCTCGATTGCTGGCACAACTGCGACATGATTGTCCATGCCCAACCATGACATCATCCTTGCTCATCTGCTTGACCCATCCAGAATCACCAAGTTCCTTGGCACAGGCTTCCTGCCTGATCCTTGCCTCAGCTAATTGAGGATCAATTTTGTACAAGTCACGGTCACTGGACGAACACTTCTGCACCAAGTTTTGAACGCAGGCCTCAGCATTTTGCATCCGCATCGCATTGATGTCAGCTTGTGCACTCACACCAGTCACTGCTATTGCCACAGTTGCCACCAGCATCCAAGTGAGCCACCACTATTCAAAAATCAGAGCAAGATGTTCCTCGAAAATCCCTGTGTCCTTTTTCCAAAACATACTGAAACTTATTTGTAAAAATTATCCTCAAGGTAATTGCAGAAGCGAGTTTTATTCAATAGCTGATATATGTTAACTGGCTTCATGAATGTCTGAAATGGTCAGCCAATACTTTTCCTAAAATGTCTAACATGCATGCAGGGCTAATTTAAAACAATAAAGTGATCTTCAGATTACCATATCTACCCAAGTATACCACATGCCCTCAAGTATAAGAAACACACTGATTTTGTGGATTCCCCCCCCCCCCAAATACCCACAGGTAAGACCTGCACCCCTGTTCTTTGTTGTTGACACATTGTATTTTACAAGTTGACATTTGTAACAAAATAGTCTTGCAATTAAATGAAAGAATAGGGGTTAGAAGTTTAAAAAAACTTATAAAATGTGTCTGACTTGCATGTGTAGGGCTCATTTGCCAGAACTTATCTTCCTATTCCCATATTTACCCAAGTATACCACATGCCCTCAAGTGTAAGAAACACATTGATTTTTTTTTTACACTTGATTTCCCCAAAAACTTACCCGCAGTTAAGACCTGCATCCCTGTTCTACTTGAATGGTTGAAAATTGCCACACTGAAGTTTAAAAGTATATATGTGTAAAAAAAAATATGAGCTTGTTATTAAATTAAATAAGATAGGGAAAAATACACTCTAACAGGATTGGTGGCACACATACTTCCCTGTTAATCATTTTCACCTACACAGAGGTTCACTCATGACTTGCACCATCATGGTTTCATGTTGCTTTCTTTAAAAAAAAAAATGTACAACTGAATACACCACAAGAGCACCACTTTTCTGCATTGATGAAAAGGTGCATGTGGTAAAGTGCTGGTACTTGAGTAAAAACAGTAAATATTTCCAGGGAATAAATGACTGACACTATGTATGCATAAAGCACTTACTTGAAGAATGTTGGGGATGGTCTCCATTTCTATGCTCTTGGAGCACTGGGAAGGAAAAAAGTGCGAGAGTCATTCTTTTTCCATTGATTTGCATATGGCAGGATAGGCAGGTGGTGTTTGCAGTAGCCAATTTCCCTCACATTCCCACATACCCTCCCCCTACACTGATCCAGAGGACTTGAAGAATGTGCAAGAGAAACATTTTAAGCAATAAGGGTTTGCTTCAAAGTTTTCCACAAGTTGCTCAACACAACACATTCACCTCAACATACAGTGGACCATTAAAAAATGGGGTTCCTTGCCAGTGAGTGCATCAAGTATATTATACAGTATATATACTATGGAGACAGTGTTTTGGTTGACCAGCAAATAAGAGACTCATCATCAACACATATCTGATTGATTCACTTGCATGTTGAAGTGAGACAATGAGCAGTATGTGTCAGGGTTATTATCTGAAATAATGCCATTTCTATAATGCAAGTTTAGCCACACTTCAGAGCATTCGTCCTTCCTGCTGAATGAACTCCGCCTCTACCTTTGACAAATTTCCGGCCTTGTTTTTGTATACACGTGCACTCAGTGAGAGAATACGGTTCATTTTTTTTTTCATCAAGAAAACACACGCATGGAACATTGTATTGAACTGAGAACCGAATCAATAATAACACTCCTCTGCAAAGATTTCTCGAAAGAATCCCATTTTGCTCCGATAATGAAATGCAGGGAAAGTTGTGAAAGAAACTTTTCCCCATGAACTTCTCGCAGCATTTTATTTCCTTATGACTCCCCGCTTATGGTGAACGTACATTTTGTGGCTCCACAAACAGAAGGAAATCCTGGTCCTTCTGATTATCCATCAGTGTTCCAGAAAAAGGGAAACCAGCACAATCTCAGCTTTCCATCGCGTTTAAAAAACTGAACATTTATAACTTGGGGCAGAATCCACTTTTGTCGATCATTTCACAGGAAAAATTCACCAGTCTAATAAAATCAATATTACATTATTCATCAGTACCAATTCCTTTTTCGTCGAGATTTTCGAAAATTCACGTTCACCATTTCAAGCTTTGAAAATAAATCGTGACAAGAGGAAACCACAATTCGAATTTGACATTGTGCCTAACTGGCTAACATTTTAAAAGCCAAGGAAGAACTAATTTTTGATATGGCTAAGATTTTAAAATAAAAATTCTCAAGATATATTGACAAAAACTCCATCAACAGTAATCATCGTTTAAATTTCTTCTTTTCCATATTTTCAAAAAATTTTTCATCAGCATACAATTATTCTGCAGAGCTTCGAAAATAAACAAAGACAAGAAAAATTAGGTCTGGGGATTATTGAAAAAAAAGCATCAATTTGGGGTTAACAATTCCAATTCCTCTGAAAATGGGGTTAATTTCTCACGTCTGGAGAAAAATTAGAATAATTTTTTGATTGCTTTACAATGAACACATACTGTATATAATCAAGCAAGAGCACACCTTCATTTTGCACGAGAAAATCCTTGCAAAAATGTGTCCCTTTGTAAGACAATCCCCCTGTTTTTGGTTCACAATGAATGCAATATTGAAATGTACATATAAAATTATGGGATTAAAAATGGCAAATGCAAAGCAAAAACATTTTCTTGTTAAATTTAAAAATATGTATATTTGTAGCTTTTTGGTCAAATTCAACAATCCAGTACATATAGAATCATGGCGCACCTAGATTGAGAGAGCTTTGCAAATTTTGTACTTGCACCCAATATTTTGGCCTATTGGATAGCTAGAAAAATTTGCTTGCAGTATACAAGTACTGTATTTACTCAAGTACCACACGCACCTTTTTTCTCAAATTTCAGAAGAAAAAAAGGGGGTGCACATCATAAGCAGGTACGAAGTTTTCAAGAAGTCTCAGAAAGTTATGTGTGCATTATACATAATTATAATAAAGAAATTTGGAACAAATGTACTGAGAAAACTTGCTTATACTGTACTGAAAAAGTTGAAATTGATCAGATTTGTTTTCAATTCATGTCTGAAGTTGAATTTGTTGTTGTTATTTTCAAAATTTTTTGGATTTAGATTCACTAAAAATTAGGGTGCACGTCTTACTCAGGTATAAGGTTTTAGCAGACTTTCCAACTGAAAAACCTCTGTGCGCGCCTTACTTGAGGGCACGTGGTACTTGAGTAAATACAGTACTCTGTATACAGTAATTGAAGGACAAATCAAACAGACAAAACATTCCGAGTAACTTTGAATTAAATATCGAAATTTATTTCTCCAGGCATAAAAATTCCCTGACACGGAATCAAGTTTCCACGAAACCTGTCAAAAATGCAATCTTCCATAAACTATATATAAGCATTTAATGATAACCCCATCAATCCGGGCTTAAAAAAAACCGGACAGAAACTAAAAAATAAGATTGAGACTTTTTCGCTTTCTCATTTAAAAAAGAACATGGTGTCGAAAAAAATATTTTCCAGGGAAAAATCAACATTAAAGGATGATGCAACCAGAAAGATATGGGAGCGTCTGGGAATATTTCAGAACACAAAAATGCAACGATAAAAAATTAAAAAAAAGGGAATATCAACCCATTCTCATGAATCTTCTCGATTGGAATCCGACCTCAATTTTATTTCCGCTGCGCATCAAACCAGTGAAATCAAAAGGGTTTTCCAGATGTGTTACTCAATTTCGATTCGAAATTATCGCAGTAAATCTTTCCCTGCGTGGCTTTTCGATAAGATGACAATAAGGACTCACCTCGCAGTTTGAAACTTCGTTTTGATGTGCAACGCTTCATATTGGCAACACTACCGTTGGGAAAGATTCTCTACGAAAATAAAATAAATGAAATAAATGGTTAATTTTCCAACAATCTCGTGCATGCGTGAATAAATTTTAAACGAACGCTGGAAACCGCAAGAGAGTGGATTTACAGCTCAGTGTATTATTTATTCTCACATGAGTAACAATACTACCAAAGATCAACATTACATAGTAATTTCAACCCAAGCACATGCGTAATCACATTTCTGCGCAAGAACAAGCATGCGAACAGCCTGAAGTGTCTCCATTTTCATAAACGTCTGATTAGTTCTTCGCGAACATACGAAAAAAAAAACTTTCAATACTTTCACGGAATGACAAGTCTTCCTCTTCATCCATTCAAAATTCAAGAGCAGTTCACGCTAAAAATCCTTTTAGGCACAAATTGAAAGCAGTCATTGCGATCATGCCAACATCCAGCCAAATCCCGCAAAAAAATCGAAACATCACGGTAAACCCAATCGGTACACTTTTCGAACTAATCCGAAGAAGAATGCTAAAATATCCCGAAGAAGCTCAAGAATAGGCGGATGAAGTTGAGGCATGAGTTCCGTGTTTCCCTCAAAATATGACTTTTGCATCTAATAATAAGCAGCATAATGTAACATTCATTTAACCGATTGATCACACAGTTATTTGAGCAACAAACAAGTCAGGGAATTTCGCCTAAACCCACTTTCAACTTGAAATTTCGATAATGTAAAGGGAAATCAGAAAAACAAAGTCTTACCGAAAGCCCACTAAAATACGCCTTCGGACAGAGAAAAATATTTCATGCACTTCAAAAAATGTTCTTAACGTTTAATAACCTCCATGACTGTTCTGAGATGCTTCACTGACATTCTTTCCTACAAATATTCCACTCTTTCCCTATTCTGAAGTAGCCTAGGCTATGGTCAGATTAGAAGTACTATACTGTAACTGGGAACAAGCAAAATGCCGATGTTAAAAATACGATGAACTTCCCTCCGGTGGGACTTCCAAAATTTTTTCTGCACGCGAGTCAATACGTATTCTGTCGTACCAATAGAATAATAAAATAAGATTAAAGTCAAATCAGGATAAACGACAGAATAAAACTATCGAATTTCTTTGCACCAAATCCAAACTAAAAAATGTTTACGGTACACACCAACACCACAAAACTAAGCTCCTTCCTTCCATTAACGTACATTACTCCAAGAAACGTTGCGGCAGATAATAATTAAGACGCATTCCTATTCCTTGTGCTTTAGGAACTGAAATTAAAAGTTTGCCTGCGAGTGTAACACGCATATTCATCAAATCTAAAACAATTTTCTCAGAATCAGGACATCTGTCAACAGTTCGGTCGCCTCAAACATTTCAAGACTCTGAACTCTCGTGCAAGAGATGGGGAAAAAGTTGAAATACTTTCAAAAATTTAATTTTGAACCCAACTCCCTCATAGAAGGTTTTAATACTCTAGTCCAAAAGATTCCTGAGCTTCTCCCGTGGGTCCAACACTTTCGTAACTTAAATTCACCCTGACATTTTGCGTGCTAATATTATCGAAAAAGGAATATTTGAGTGTATCCGGAAATGCGCCATATTTTCAGGGGAACACGATAAGATAAGACATGTAACGCGGATAGCAATAATCGCGTCATCATCACAGCTGACCGTTCTTGTCCGAAAATCAAAAATCAAATCACAAGATAAACATTAAAAAAAAACTTCGGATTTGCAAGAGTACCGTAGTGGATATCGTCACAGCCAGAAGGAAAACAAAACCCATTCCACCACTATTGTGCGCGCGAAACTTTGGCCATTTCTTTTTTTCAGCAGGAGCCGAAAAACTCACGTATAAGTCGGGCAATTCAGCAAGCTATCCTGACAAATCACACACTTGTCCACGTACCTATCGTTCACATACGTGCACCGCAAACATTCCTTCCCACCAACACTCAAAGGCTTCTCTTCAGCTCCCTTCACACACGACTTGGAACACATGGAGCAAATGTCCGTTTCCGGGGGATTCAAGTAAGTGCACGCGTGACAAGACCATTTCCCTGCAGAAGACTTCTTGCCATCGGTTTGATCGGAAGAGAATTTGAGTGACTTGAGCGCAGAGACAACGTCCGAAGAAGGCTTGGGCAGTTTTTTGGCCGGTTTTCTTCGCACGGATTCGTAGGAATAGCCCCAAGTGTTATCTTCGGGCTCCACCGGGAATTTAGGGGTTTTCCGCACTTCACTCGGCACCGCGGGCGGGGAATGCAGGTCGACCAGAACCCCCGTGGTGGGTTCGAAATCGAAGTTCGGGTTGTGGAAAACAGTGCCGCGGTAGAAAGGAGGCTCAGGAAGGCGACGAGAAGAAGCCTGTTCTTCTCGAACTTCGTGCCGGACAATCCTTGAAGCTTCTTCGACCCCGCAAACGTATCTTTCTCGAATGCTCATCACGTCACTCCAAGGATACCGTAGGTCTTTTACGCTTTCCACTATTTGCATCATCATCTACGGGATTTAATTAAAAATTTGAGAAATTAACAGCGGATTTGCCTTCTTCTGATACACGGTCTTTTCACAAACTTCATCATTCGATTTTCAAGAATTTAAATCATGGAGTAAGATACCACAAGCAGCTCTGAGAATTTGTGTCTTGTTTTACAGGGGAGCTAATATCAAAAAAGTCTTCCAGTCGAATAATATGAGGCTAAATTGATGGGCTACTCTGTTTTCACAGTGGATGAAACCTTTTTTTTACGTTATCCATCGAGTTTTAAAATGTTTACCTCGTTTTTTGCTATACTTTCACGCTTCAGAACATAAAATTAAATTAAATCTGTCAAACCGTAACGTTCCAGAAAAAAAATTCCTTTTGAGACGAACCGGCCTGAAAGCCACGAAAAAACCTATCGCACGTATTTCGTTTTACCGACTAATTTTGCGATAGAAATTGTCTTAAGGAAAACAATCCGCTTTCATCAGAGGTCATATACGGAGATTGAAACGGTTTTCATAACTTACCCTGCACTCTACCATGGCAATGACGCAGTCCAAGTAAGCAGCAATAACGTAATCGGGATCAATTGGACCATTCAACTTCCAAACGCATCTCTGCTCCCCGGGAACCGCAACGTAGCCGAGTATTTCAAATATTTTATAAGCATCCGGTATTTGCGTCTCCACGTAGTGCTTGAAAAATCCCGAATACATCTGCAGAAATATTATTCAGTTTCAAAAAATCGCTCCATTACAACAACAAAAATCAAATAAATCTACCTTCAGTGTTCGGTACTCCGTTCTCCAAGGTCGGGACAGCAAATTCATGGCGTACTTGGATAACTGTTCCCAAGCCGAAGTGAACTTTGATCCATTGAATTCCTCTCTTCTAAGACCGGCTCCAAACATTTCAGCTATCACGGGGAAACTGAACTTCGACTCGTGCGGTGTGACGGACAAGAAGTCTTCTATGGCATACTCAAAGTTCCTCTTCTCGTCCAGGGCATCCCGAGTTTCTTCGCCAGAGGACAACAGCTGAACCTGGTCCAGTAATCTAGCTTTCCTCTGAGGAGTCGCCAGTCCCATCGGTTGATGCTGAGGGAATTGAATCGTTCATTCACATTCATGAACATTTTGCTGGAAGAATGGTTAGCTATTGCAAATTTTAGTACGGTAATGATCTTTGCTATCGGGCTTTCAAAATTACACTGCCGATGTTTCTTTCCGCGCAGGTAGAGGTCGCATCAACGCATTTTAAACATCTGAACGAAGTCATTAAACCCGGATCAGTCAAAAACCTTGAAACATTCATCACACTCGGAATAACTGTACTTCTTGTACTAGTTGACATTCATCCATTGACAGCTCTTTTAAAATTACTTTTCTTGGTATGAAAATTCATTTTGACGATTATAGCTGCAGAAAACGTGCACAGGTAGGACACTTTCCACTAGAAGGTTCTTTTCAGCAGAATTAACATGAAACATACTCTTAAATTAGTTGGACACTAAATTCAGTCTTCAGTCAAATAGTAGACCATCACAAATATATGAATCTTGAGATTGACTTACCGGGTCAACGTTGATGCGAGTCACATGCCCATTTCGTTTCTGCTGTACTGAGGCGACCCAGGAAGACATAGTTGGCTCAAACACTGGCACAACTCTTACCCTGGAATCATCCTCGCCATTACGGTATTTTTCCCCCGCGCGAGGGTGAAGGATCACTTGTTCTTTCCTCAACATAAATTTTTCTACGGAGTAATGAAAAAAATTATCAACACAAATTTCAAAATCCTTCACGCCACTGCGATCACAACGAGGGCATGATTTTCCTTTCTTGACCATGGACTTGCCAAAGCAAGTGGTACTCCCACGGTTTCACTTCACGAAAGAGTACGTACAGGAATTTGCACACTCAGAAAAAAAAAACGAAGAAAAGGTTGAATGTCCTTCTGTGAAATTCGAAAACCACATTTTTGGAGAAAACAGGGTACGATCAAGCGACACGCTCTCATAAAAAATCAACGCTATGACGTTTAAAATAAAAGTCAGTTCTCAAAATGATCTTTCCCTCACTGAATTCAGTTTCCTTCAGAAAAATGAAGAACCAGATTCATAAAAATTAACTTCGTGGCGAACGAAAAATAATCCTCTTCTAATCCTTCAATTAATAAATTATTTATAAAAAAAAAGATCCCGGTCATCGGCAATCGCTTTCCAATTGCGGTAATTCTTTGTCCCGGAAGGCTTTCACCCATATTCGATGACTGGTACAGTCTAAAACTTCGTCACTGCATTTGGCACGACAGCAAATCTTGCACAATTTGAAGTCGCATTTTCCACCCTGCAAAAAATTCAAAAATCGTCAAGTTCAGACGAATCGCGAAGATTTGTCGTGCATAAAAAATTGATACAGGCAAAAATGAATCACCCTCGGATTCCCGCAGCGTTCTCCATCACAAAGTTCGAAAGCAATTCTATCCGGTTTTTTCCGTTTGTTTCCTTTCCGTTTCTGTTTTTTGACAACGTCGCCGTTTTCGTCCTCGGTGATTCTTTTCACGCCGCCGGATTCGTCTACTGGTTTTGGAGGTGGTCGAACATACGGTTGACAGATCCACGGCGGAAACGGTAGTTTCTCATTCATGCCGAAGAATTCCTTTTCTTTGTGGTGATAAGGAAGGAAAAGGTCCTTCAAACCAGCGACGACTTCTTCGAATTCTACCAAAGACGTTCCTGACGCCAAGATCTCTCTCTTCTCCTTGCATTCCGGCAGCATCATGCTACGGAAGTTCAAATAATTACGCGAAAGATTCTGAAATACTCAATCATTGTGAGATATCCGTCTTGGAAATGCATTCGTAAAAAACGATTCCCTAATCTTAACTTTATTCAAAAGAAAGAAGCATTCGTCCTGCCTGGTGTATTCGTCCCATTGAGCATGGAACAAACAGCTCACTCAACCATCGCCTGAATGTCTTGCACATCAGGCATTAAATAGAATAGAATATAAAATCTATAAATCGGTTTTTGAATGATACTGTATCTCCACGTGGAGTTTTTAAAGGATTAAAGAGGTCGATTCAAATTCCAAATTTTAAAAATGAAGAAAATAAATCGGAATATTAATCTCATCATGAGCAACAAATAAACCAAGAAATGAATTTAATTCGTTGTTATTGCCTTACCAATGAGTCATCATCTTGAAAAGATGTCCGCGCACATATGAAATGGGGGTAGGATGCTTCTTCACTAGCTGTAAATACTCCTCAGCCATTTCCCAAACCACGGGAGAACGATTCGCGAAAATGGCAGGATTGTGCAAATTACCCTCCGCACTCATGACCCCGTCCACACCAGTCTCCTCCATACACCTCAAGGCATCTTCCAGGTACTGAATATTTCCGTTGGCAAACACCGGTATTTTCACAGCCTGTCTGAAATTATTTATAATCTTTTAGAAAAATGTGTATTGCATGACAGAAAAGGAATTACAAATTTTAAAACCAAGTCAAAGACAATGCTTCGCACAACTGGGTTTGATACCGGTCGGGCGCCTCACATGTCACACAATAGAATGTAATCTATCGAAAAACATGTACAGTACTGTGCCATATTTCTGCCACTTTAAACCATAAACTTATTTAAGCCTGAAGGGTTATTTAAATGTATTCTTTGTATATACGAGCAAAAACTTGAATGTAGCAGATGCAAAAAAGACGAGAGTACCAAAGTATGTATATCAAACATACTCCGGACCAGCATCACACTGTTATTTGTCCAAAAGAACGAATAACACCGAAATTCGGTGATAAATTTCGAGTACTCACTTCACAGCCTTAATATGGGCCCAAGAAGCCAGCCCAGTGTCTCTTCCCTTCTGCTCCCTCGTTCGTCCATGCACCGTCAACAGATAGCAACCAGCACTTTCCAGCATCTTCGCATAAGCAACTGTCTTCTCAATTTCCGGAAATACTCGCACTTTACAGGTTATCGGGATATCCACCTCTCGGCGCACGCTGTCAACTGACGGAAGAACAAGACGAATCAAGCAACAATATTCAATGAGAGGAATTAACATAGAAATCACATCAATAAAAAGTTAAAAACACAACCTCGCTTTCTGGAAATAAAAATTGGGAATTTTTGGTCCAGAGATATATACTCTGCTGTTCCCCACTTCAAAATTTCGACTCCGGAGAACAATTATCAGAATACTCTAAAGTTCCACCTGAAACCCACACGAAATTGAAGAGATAAAAAAAAAAGATCATTTCAGAAAACACACCCAGTATTGCGTCAACAAAATGCGAGGAAGTTTTGGTATCCGGAATATCTTCTCTAATCCACATTTTACAATTCCGATCCATGAGAAAAACAGAGTAAATAAACTCAGAACCCAAAACAAAAATATGTAACAGAACATGTGAAAATTATCGCACATTCGATCACAAAACACCCAGACATTTTTTAAAAATCGTGGCAGTTTTGGTCGCTCTGATACAGCCTGGTTGAAGAAGGAAAGAAGTTCGAACTGATCTCTCAAAGCTTCATCAGCTCACAGAATTCTTTCCTCGACCCAAGAATACGTGGCATCGGAAGACAAAGAGCGCCACTCACCGAGTTCTCGAACAAGGTCCCATTCATCTTGTAGAAACGATCCATAGTGGCCTCTTCTCGCGATTGTTTGCGGACAGCCAAGATTTAAATCAACAGCATCGCATTGTCCCTGCACCAGTCGCGCAGCTTCCACCAAAACTTTCGGATCATTCGCACAAAACTGGAAAAGAAGCATCAAAATCATACGCCATGAAAACGAAACAACTCGGAAAAAATATAAAGCTAGGAAAATTCGTGATAACTACGATGTATAATTTGACGTCAATGGTCAATGCAATTGAATGCACTGAGTCTTCAAGATTGACGCTGGATTCTTGATTAGCCAAAGCAAAAGCTGTCTCAATTTAATCCTCCTTGAAACCGTTTGCGACAAGAATTCTTCAATTCCAATTGTTCCACACACCCTATCTTATTTCCTTTACGCTATAAAAGTGTTACTGCATGAAATTGATCGACAACGTGGAATATTTCAACAGATATCACGTGATTCTTGAGACGTAACACGCAGACGAACACTGCACCGCATTTATGACTATCAAGTCACGCACAGTAAGTTTGAGCAAAAATCTTCATAAGGCTTGGGTTTGACGGATGATCATTTCGCCCAGAAAATAAATAATTAGAACTGAGTATTGTATTCAGCTTTGCATAAAAAGATAAATAAACCCTTTTCAGTACCTGAACAATCAAAGGCCGGTCTGCGTCACACGACTGGAAATTGTCCCGGCGATACTTGAAGTCCTTGACGAAGTTGACACTGTGGAACATGGGCGTGTAGCACAACTCCGCTCCGTACTTGCGACTGAGCAGCCGCCACGCGAGCTCACTGGCGTCCACCATCGGCGCCACAACCAACCGCGCGCCTCGCAACGTCTCGCGCCAAAATTTGTATCCATAATTATCACTCTCACTCGGGCTGGCGGACATCTCGAATAACTGCGGAGATTTGAAAACAACAATCAATTCCGGATTCCAGGAGAATAACATCCGCATTCCAAGTATTTCACGGGCACTTAGACCACGGAGCCATTATTCTTTTCAGACCCCGCAGAGCGACTGACAGTTTTCAACACGTTTTCCTCGTAGCGAAGCACAACTTCGAAAAAGGTTGAGTCATTGTATGAATACTCTTTTCGTCAATCAAAAAATGAAAGAAATTTCGGAAGTACTGTACAGTATGACTTTCCCCACAAGAAATAAACTTTTCCAAAGACGAGGTTGTTCAACTTTCATTCCAGCAATGTATAAAATAAATAAACATTCGTAGCCAGAAGTAAACATCCAGCTACAAATTCAAATCTTCGCGAAGAAAAAGGGCGCTGTTCTAGTGCGTGACAATTTTCCGACGTGTGACGGGCACGAATTTTACAATCTTTTGTTACATGATCCAACAGAGTTGGGTGTCACCAAACACTCAGAGTTGGACACAAAACAAATTCATTGATAATGAGCTGCAACAAAATCCACATAGCGATTAGTAGTTCCTCATAGGTAAATTATTAAAAGTGTTCACGTTTGATGCCATCATGGTCAGCCAGAAGGACAGAAAAACTTCGCCATACTTGAAACATATTTTGAGGTCGTTTACATCCCTGAGAAAGTGTTTCCTTTTGTTTTAAAACGTAATCACGGTGCCCTTCTATTGATGAATCGAAGAGTGACTGAATGTACGTCGCAGAATTTTTGAATACATGACCAACTTCATAAATGCATGACAGACTATTGCATACTGTTCTTAGTCACGGTAAAACACACGATTATTGATCGTGAACCTCAGCAAAATCCTTGGAAATACAAGAGACAGCTACGAGAAAATTTTAGCATACCGAGTTCATCTTCGAAACCATCATGAGGAACCATATGCAGGGAAAATGTTTTACACACAAAACAATACGTACTCATATTTTAAGCACAAAAAATGTATCATGAGTTTTCTACGTTCAGTTGACATTGAAAATCATTATGATCGATCACATACCGGATAGTCCAGTCAAGTCAGTTACGCATTTTATGTTTGGCCACGCAATAGAACAGCACAGGAAATGAATTCACTCCTCATGACACCACAAGGCATCAGAAAAATGGTGATGAAAACGAAAATTCTTCGCGGAGAATTCTTGATAAAAGAAAAAAGAGAAATCATTGGTCTTATAAGCGCTCAGTCATCAATGTCAATAGTAACGATTTCGGGCTCCGCAGGATGAGGTGGAGGAGATGCTGGCGGAAGCTGCACTGCCGCGGGACGAGGAGCCAAAATTTGCTTCGTATTTTGGTCTTCATTTTCCTCGTCAGATAATAAAACCAAATCCGCGTCGCCATTCGCTTCCTGTTTACTTGTACTGGGACCTTTCTTCTCCTTCTCTTCACGCGGCACAGGAACGAAAGTTCCGTCGGAATTCAAGATTACCTAGAAGGAATGCGAATCGTTATACTGAACATTCATGTGATGACTTCTTGAAACGATTTACCGCGGAACAAAAACATTTGGACGAATGCATCAGTAAAAATTATTCGATTCAAGCAGAAGGGTGAAAATGTTTTTCAGATATCCGAAGGTCAGGGTCTCACGTTTTCTTCACGAACGCAAAGGTACGCGCGATTCATCAACCAAATACTGTAAAATACACGATCACTTTAGGATTCGTACTCACAAAAAAAGTAGTTTACCTGATTCGCTCAAATATAGAAGGCGACTTACTAGGCTTTTAAAAAATCCGCCCGATCTGCTCGCCAAAGGTATTGAAATTAAAATTGAGATTGCAATGCAAATCACAATTTTTTTTTATCAATTCCAGTTCAAAGGCACACGATTTCGAAGTTTTCGAGGGGGTCGAGCATGGAAGTGAAATTTGAATTTGCCATTTTTACAAGCCAAAAAATAAAAAAACTGCGTCTAACGATGAAGAGTCTCATAATGTATATGAGGGAAAAAAGGAAGTCTTGACCGAAGTTAGCCTCAGAATTCGTTTTTACCTCATCACAGTCGGCAGTTAGGTTCGACGCGAGCATCTCGGAGAAGTACTCGTCCAGGGCTAGTTCTGAGAACTGAATCGGCTTGTTGCAGACCGGACAAACCCAAGATGACTTCCTCTCATTCATGCTCAAAAATAATTGAGCGTCGAAACACTGCACGTGGGAGCGACACGAGGGGAATGCGCGACACGGCAACGAAACTCGACTCTGACCCAGGGGGCACTTGAGACTCAGCCTCAGCGATTCGGGTGCAATATCATTGTCGGCGACCAGGATCTCTCGGATTCTCTGCTTCGTCAAGTCCTGAAACAATTAGATCAAGTGTTTCAACATTAAAAAAAATTGTGATTTGCATTGCAATCTCAATTTTAATTTCAATACCTTTGGCGAGCAGATCGGGCGGATTTTTTAAAAGCCTAGTAAGTCGCCTTCTATATTTGAGCGAATCAGGTAAACTTGGACAAACAGACAGACAAGAAAGTGAGTTCATAAAAACGTGGTAAAAAAAAAAATATGGTTAATTGAACCAAAAATGAGAAAGAAAACAATCTTGACCTGAGTTCAATTCATGCTTCCGAATCCAATTGGTTGTAAAGTAATTTGGTTGAACTTGAATTAAATTAGTTCAACCAAATTACTTTTCGGCTTTCTTTTTGAGAAAATCATGATGTAGCCCGAATTGGTTTAAACCGATGATGATAAAAATGCAAACGAACATGAAAAAAAAAATTAGAATACTGTACCACGAAGTTTGATTACATCGCTCTCCTATCGGGAATTCCATACATCAAGCTTTCTAATCCAATTTTTGAAAAATTAAATAGAAAAGTAGATCAAGGAATGAAAATATCATGATCCAAATTAGAAACGCTGGAAAGCTTAAGTTGGTCTCAAATAAATTTCAACATTAAGGACTTCAAATAAAGACATTGATTTTATTTTCTGTTCAATACGAAACTACATACTGTATAATCATCTGAAATCCAAATAATGGATTCAATTATAGTACAGTACCTCTGAAAATATTCGTGCAAGAGTCTACGATATTTTTCTTCTTCTACAGTTTTCGGTTCAAGATGGTAGCTGTTCGAGAAGCGGGACACCACATAATTTTCCGGGAAACCCATAATTTTTTGTAAGAAAATTGATTCATGAAAAAATAAAAAAAACTGACCTTCGAAATCACTGATCGTTTTTTCACCACATTCAGCAACTCGTCCGGCATAATCTTCCTCACTAACTCAATCTGGAAGGCATACTTCTTTCCCAATTCAAGGCCCCAAGATATTTCCAACAAATTTGGAACTAAAGGGGCCAGTCTCGCATTCGAAGTGATGTTCACAGGCTTCGGCGGACGCTTGGGTTCCATCCCTTGTCTGCAAAAGTTGAAAGAAAGGTAAGCTTCACTAATCTCATTTTCAAGCGAGTCGAACATTTTTTCGATCATTTTCGTGAGATGTGGGAAGAAATTTAATCATGTCAACAAAATATCCATGCCGATTCGATAACATTCTGCATTTACTTCCAACACAGAAGGATTGATGAAGAATAATATCTCAGTAGTGGTTTGCACACCCATCTTGCACTCTGGATATCGAATTACATACCTGTGAGCAGGAACTGGTTGTGGTAGTTGAACAGCTTTCCCATTGAATTTCACATTGAAATGCGTCGGAAACGCATCTGGGGCAGGATCAACTTGAGTTTTCTGACTGAACCGAAGCAACAACTGAACAGGGTAATCCACTAACACACCGGGACGAATATCACGCACTTCGGTGATCCGATTTATTGTTTCAGCTTTCAGAGTAACTTGATACTTCGACTCTTGAATCTAATTGAAATAATAATGGCTTCTTCAACAATTCTTCGCTAAAGAAGGGCAGGAAAAACGAACCTTGACGGCGGGATTGTTTGCCTGCAGAAATGTTGGAGGATGAACACTCTCAAGAACTTCAAAAAACGGTAGCCCGATCATTTTTTGTGGCTTGTCTTGAACGGCCATCTGATGCTGGGCAGCAATGCCCATCTCTTGTTGTCTGGTCTGCAAAGCAGCGGAGTAGAACGTTTGGGCTCTCGGTCCACCAAGATTTGGTGCAATTCCCCTAAAGATACAATACCGTAGAGGATTTGATAGAATGCGCACGCTCAATATAGTATGACAAACCCAACACAAAGGTTCTTTCGATGCGCAGCATAGAGTCACACATGAATGCAGAAGAAAGCATCAATAAATCCAAAAAGCTATTCCTTCTCACCTCAAGGGAATGCCGTTCGATATGTTCATGTTTGCTATATTATTCGCACAAACACTGTCGTGTAATTCCCTGATTTTGGACTTGATGCGATCGTTGAAATTTCTTCCGTCGACAACTTGAAATGCACGAGTGAGTAAGTCTTCTTTGCGGCCAATCTTATTCAATCCAACGAATGCCAAGAACATTTGCAATTCCGACACCCGGAAATTGTTTATCATTACCTTAGCATCAGTCGGTGTCATCATACGGTTTCATTTCAAACGACAAATAATGCGTCCGATGTAAAAGAGAACACTATCACGCAGATCTGTAAAAAGGCGAGGAATGATTGATTTCGGGATCAACGTCAATTGAGAAAGAGGGGCGATTCGTCTTTCTCAAGTTTTCACGAACACACTTAGCAGAAGAGATCTGCGTCTTTCCCAACACTGGCCAAAAGCAATGATTTACAAAGCGGAACGACACTTTATCAGCATACGGAGAAACGACTTGTCAAGATCACAAATCGTACCAGTGCGATACAATCCCGGACAACAAAAAGGAGAACACAGTGCGATCTTCTTCGCACATCAGTAGGGGCGCGGTCGCCTCTGATTCATAACTCGTTGGGCCGGAGTGATGCAAATGTCCAAATAGTCGCCAATGACGAACCCACTTTGCGACAACGTTTTGGCATCTTCCGGTCCTTTCATACCGGAGATGGTGGAACCGATTTCCCGCAAACGATACCCATTGTTTCCCGCACTGACGATCTTGAACTCAAAGCTGGTTCCACGGCGACGCATGTCGGGGTTAACTTCGGTAATTAACATCGTTAATTCACGGAGACTTGCATCCATCCAAGTGTAGATTTGGAGTTCAACCAATGGGGTCTTCCCGTGAGCGTAATCCATGGGAGAATGATGACGGCCCAGTTGATAGAATAGACGCAAAAGCATAGGACAAGTTTTCTCTCGATTCACGGGCTTCTCAACATTGACGCGACGCACTTCTTCCACCATAGAGCCAAGGCCTACTCTCTCTCCACCCCGAAAACCACCGCGATCATCAAACCGGCGCATACTGCTTCTCGATACCACGACCGAAAAACGAATCACGCAACCTTTCGAAGAAGACGGATCAACAATCCTGAAAAAAGGAACGTATGAAGTTAATAGCCGATACGACATGCAACATAAAAATTGATTCACTCGACAGAGACGGATACATTCCTGATCGACGATTTCGTTGCTGAAAATCCACGCTTTAGGCATCACTTAACCGAACATGATTGCGGCGGAACTGCAGGGGTGATGTACATTGCCGAACAGAACATAGTTAATTCTCTGAAGCTAGGTGTCGCTAGAAGCAATCCTTCCCTTCTTAGATTACTGTCGTAATTCACACCAATCACACGTTACTGTACGAGGTTTTAATCATGCAGTTACAGTATATCGTAGTACTGTATACAGTGAGTCCCACACAACGAAAGTAAAGCGCTTGTTGCTGAGTTTCATTATGCAGAACTTTTATTGTGTGAAACGAATTTTCCCTCGCGATTACACGGATCAAATTGGTTCCATCAGGCATCAACCAGCACTTGACCCAACGACCATATATGAAGCGCAGACAGTCAAAAAATCGTGTTTTTTTCAGCAAAAAGTTGTGAAGTGGATATTATTTAATGTTAAATTGTGTTAGTCATTTTACCACTTGCTTATATAATTTTTTTTCAATTTCTCAAATAAAAAAATTAAGGTGCAATAATATACATTTACAGTCTATAAACCCCAGCTCTTTCCTCTTGTTACTCTAAAATTTTGGAAACTTTCCGAAATTATACATCACAATTTCATCCCATGTAACTGATGTAAGCATTTTTGGCCAAAAAATGCTCTTATGTGAAACAATTTTTTATACAAGGGTCACAATAATACTTCCCCATCTGCATTTTTTGTCATGGGAATTTTTTTCTTTTGCGATGGTCTTCGTGAAGGGGAATCACTGTATACACTGTATGTGGAGTAAGTTTAAATTATTGAATGAAATACTGTAATTTTTATCCAGATTCAGGACAAGATCAAGGAAGTTAGTTTCAATATTTTCTCACCAAAGGGTCAAACGATTTAATTTCATCAAATTTTGTTCATCAAAATTTGTCAATGGGATTTTTGACAAATCTTTCCCCCGTTAAGTTTGGTGTAAAATAAGATGCAATATTACTATATATTACTGCATTTATGCTCAAGTACCATGCAACTATAGTACCATCAGATACACCCAGGGTTTTTCAGTCAAAAATAGATACGATGTTATACAGTATCCCCATAATTAAAATTTGCGCACTCCAGCATCTTTAAAGACTCCGAAATTGCAATACTGTACTGTATTTTAAAGATAAGACCAGTAAAATTTAAATTTAGACACGAATGCGCATTCTGAATCCAAAAAGTGATGCTAACTTTTTTTGTTGTTGCCTGAATAAGGTTTCCTGTTGAAATCGTTCCAGAAATACTCATTTCTGTATATAAAATCATACATAACACACACCATAAATTCTAAAACTTTTTCAAAATTTTAAACCCAGATATGATGCTCACCCCATTTTCCCTTTCAAATTTGAGAAAACGCGTAAATGTGGAACTCAAATTAAATCGAGTATATATAAAATATGCATTGATTGATTTATACACTTTAAAAAATGTACCTGATCAAGAAAAATATACGCACAGCACTTGAAACAATGTTTAATACCTCTTGCAGTTGATGCCATGACAAAGTCGGCCAATAAACACGTAATTGTTGTATTTTTAATTTTTCATATTTTTTGCAATTTATGTATGTTGAGGTGGGTTGGATAGGACAAAGAAATGGCAGCAGCACTTTTCACAGCTTGAGATGCACTTCACAGGTAAGGATGCCAAGTACCTGCAAAAAAAAACAATGTTCATCAACTGGAGAGAGAAGCGAAGCAAAGAATTTGAGACTTCAGCCATTGTATTTGTCAACTTTCTTCAGTACTGTATAGCTAAAACTCTGTACATAGTAGCATAAACACTAACTGCATGAAGGATTTATACAGTATTTTGTCCAAGTGCACAATATTAATTTGTAAAACTGTTGATACTGTACATGAATTTGACATAATATTGCTGAAATTAGCTCAATAGAAATTTGGATTCACAACACTCATTTGATGAATGTTGGATACCTTTTCTCTTCTGCTAAAGAACATTCTCAGCACACTCCATTGAAAAACAATGTGAAGTTTGAATTTTCATCAGCTAAAATTCAACTTATTGACAGTTGTTATATGATACAGTACTTCCCAATATTACAGTGTGAAAGCTGCTGCCCATATACCTGGAATGGGAATTTTTTCAAAGGTGCAAAGGGAAATCTTCATGATCATCTTTAAAGGGATACATTTTTTAAAACAAATTTTCTTCCAAAACTCTTGGTGCACACATATTACTGAAGGGTATATTGTACCGGCCAGTTCATAAGCCCTAATTCTGATTGGATTATGTCCAATTTTATGCTTCTAAAGTTTCATTGGCATTCTGCATGCATTACTGCATTTAAAATTTTGTGATGTGAAATGATTGTGTGTTTCCACACAGGAAATGACTGTGTGGCTAAAACTTGGTCAGACCATATTTCTTACCAACTTGAAATAATTCTTGCATATCAACACATTCTTACTCAAACTGGTCATCATTGTAGTATTTTTTTTACAGTTCTAGAAAAATTGCAAAATTAATCTGATCATCCATTGGTGAAGAAAGGGACACTTCTCTCAAACTCTCTCATGATCCACTCTCAATCAGGATACTTGTTAATTTTGTTTTTCTTAATTTTATTCAGCCGCTTTGTCAATAAGTTAATGAGTAAGAGGTGTACACATTGTTACCTGTATAATCTCTGGACAGTGTACAGTAAAATCTCCTCGCAGAAATACCATTAAAACAAATTTTTCATCATAACAAACTTATTTCCAAGTCCCAACAGAATTCTATAGGGAAATCCTATAGATTAAATGTTTAAAAAATCTCATTACAACAAACTTTCCAAATCCAGTATAACAAACTTTTTTAAAGGAATATGCTGGTATGATTTCCTAATAAAAAATCCCCTATGAAGGCAGGCACAGTCTTTCATTTCCCATTCAAAATGTGACTGTGACTAGTTCTTGGGACATAAGGTGGAATCAATGACAAAATTTCTTCAAAATTCACGTGAACATCCTCTCCTTTACAAATATTTCCTACAGGTTATAAATGATGGTGCAGTTATGTGAAAAAGCCCAACAAAATGCGTGTTAAAAAGAGGTTTGTATGCCTGAAAAACCCTAGTGATTTAATTTTTTGGAATATTTGCCCTTACAGCTCTTTAAGGGATTGCTTAGAACAACTCAATCAAGAAAAAGTGCTAGTGTTCACATGTCCCTTCGAGCAAAATTTTTTCATTAAGAATTGAATTTATTTTAGAAGATCAGTTTTTTAAGCACCAAAAAATATCTGAAAGGATGATTTAAAATATCTGCAGGTCTGTTTTGAAAAAAGGTTGTCTAATCTTCCAATAAATTTCAAATTCTTGTTACAACAAATTATTTTGTGAAACAAACTTTTTCTGAAGTCCCACACATTTTTTGCAACAGTATTTTATTGTAATCATTCTTTGCCTTCCTCATACAGTATATGCATGTTACTGTATATATAATGTGTTTCAGTACTCCAGATTCTAGAACAATCAAATAGCATTAATTATTCTATATTATGATCCCTACAAACATTTTTATTTTTTTCAAAGGGCGCCAAATTTGTTCTTGCACAAAGGCACCTCCCACCCCAGGACAGGCCTTGATTATGAGATTGAAGAACATTTTCTTTAATAAAATTCAATAAGCCACAGATTTTATTTGTCAGCCACATCATCAGCACATATGATTGCTTTTTAAAATTATTTAAAAATTATTTTTCAATCAAAACGGTTTTATTTTAGGTTAGCCATACATTTGTAAAAATACAGTCAACCCCCATCTAATGGACTTGATTTGTGCAAGGGACAAGTCTGTTAGACAAAAAGTTCTTTACACAAATTCAATTACATAAAAAATTGAAAATTTCAATTTTCAACATTAATTTTAAACCAAAAGAAGTCTGTNTTTTCAACATTAATTTTAAACCAAAAGAAGTCTGTTTGGTGGATTTTGTCTGTTGGGCTGGAGGAAAAACTGCTTGCAGAGCTGGTCTGTTTGGCAAAAATCCTTTACATGGGAGGTATGTTAGGCAGGGGGCCACTGTATTCAATTATAAACTCACAGCGTCTGAGTTACATTAACTCAGTATACACCATTGTTCAAGCGGGGAAAATACTTCAGCATAACTTCTTGGCTATAAGGAATAAATTATTCCTCAAAAACGGATTCAAAAATAAAAAGTTCAACAAAGAGAATATTTATGAGGGTCATGATGAATTGACTTCATCAGACTATAAATATAAGTATCTTCTATATAAAGGTACTAAAGAACATTTGTTTTGTCAAGCAAAATATGCTTTAGACATGGAAACAATTTTTTTTAATGTAAGTGCTTCAAAAATTAAGTTTTAGGGTTTCAAGCAGTTTCATGAGAATTTAAAACAACAACAAAGAACAATTAATAATGTATGTTGTACCACGAATTCATCCCTGATAGTCTCAAATCCACTTATACAAAGCCAGAAATAATAAGAAATACCTGATATAATTCAGAAAAACATTTTTCAAAAAGGGACTACAATAATATAAATAACAGAAGGAAATTAAATTGAGGCCCAATTTTAGCGAGGGATCTTTTGTCACTACAGTATTATTTCATCCCATTCCTGATGCCTTTCTTGTCATGATTTTTGACAAATATACAATTTCTCGTTTCATGGAACATCCGCTAGATGTCTCTTCATCATTGGCAGCAGCAAAAGACGACATCGCAGATTACAGGCATTCGTCACAAGAAGAGGGATATTTTTCATCATTGTTCTCACACTGCGACTACAAAGCACCACGTTGAATTATTCTGAAAAATACCAGAAAACTGAAGAAAACAGCATTTTGATCCCCAGCAAAATCGAAAATAATGAGCCAGAATCAGGCCAAACATGCACGAAAAAAATCCCGGAAACGTCATCGAATAATAAGACCGATTTGAAATTGGTTCGGATACAAATGTCCGACTTGCCAGAACGGCCTTATATTTTCCCCAATGGTTCCTTCAAGTATGGTTCTCAGGAAACCCGCTGGTTCCCGATTCATCCAGAAGAATCCCCGGGTTACGACAGATTGTTGGAGCAGAGCCTTCCGACTTGCCAGAACGGCCTTATATTTTCCCCAATGGTTCCTTCAAGTATGGTTCTCAGGAAACCCGCTGGTTCCCGATTCATCCAGAAGAATCCCCGGGTTACGACAGATTGTTGGAGCAGAGCCTTTTCAATCCATCAGCTGCTGAAGGCGCCGCAGTCAAAACAATAATGGTGATGGATGGGTTCTCCTGGTTCAGATCTGGGAAGAAACCCTTTTTACGGTGCCCTGTGAGAAAATGCGTTTTGAGAAGACCATGGGAAGTGCCACTGGAAAAAGCGGACCTGGTGGTCTTTACCAATGGGGTTAACATAAAAAGGACAGAAACCCACAGGTACTGCAGTATAGGAAAAACCTTTAATAAATACTGTATATTCCAGCAGCAAAAGTTTCTCACTAAACCAAAAGTTGTTCTGGGATGCAAAAATGAAATTAAAATCAAGTATCATGCCCAAAACAGCAAGACAAGTATTTAAAACCACAAAGTTTTACAGTTTCTCATAGCTTTACCAATAATAATATGGCCATCTACACACTGCATATGTAACATGAAAAAAGTATGCAGTGTTCTTAAATTCATTGAATGGATTGTATATCCAGTTCAGAAGTCTATTTCAGTCCTTGAAAAAGCTGAAATAATGCTTTTCTACAATCCCTTATTTCTCACAAACCTGTGTGCTGTAGATTGGCGAGTACTGTAAACTATTTTATTTGTCTATATAATATGGTCAAGAGGTCATTCATTCGATCCTACCTCATTTTAGGAAGTGCATCCTGTCTTATTTATCCTATAGCAAATGAATCATTCCTATATATTAAAATAAAAAAAGTTAAATGCTGGCCATTCAGTTCTGTGTAATCCAGAATATTACTTGGATTAGTTAAGAATACAGTACAATATTGAAGGGAAAGTCACGATTGTAGTTTTGTCTGAAAACATGCCAGAACATATTCAATATACAGTATGTATACAGGTACTACCTTGCAATTTAACCACCTGCATTTCAACCATCCTGCAATTCTATGGTCAAATTTGCAGGGAGGTTGATTTGCAATTTGACCTTTACCCCAGAATTCAATCTGCTTTGGCCACTCTTTGCATTTTTAAAACTAATATTCTTGAATTCCAGTGTCTCACAATTTGACTGCTTTGAAATTTGCCCCTAGTTTGGCAACAGATTTAGGGCAAATTGCAAGGTACCATGCACCTGTACAGCAATAGCTATACACAGTGGCCCCCTGCCTAACAGACCTCCCATGTAAGGGATTTTTGCCAAACAGACCAGCGCTGCAAGCAGTTTTTCCTCCTGCCCAACAGACAAAATCCACCAAACAGACTTCTTTTGGTTTAAAATTAATGTCGAAAATTGAAATTTTCAATTTTTTATGTAATTGAATTCGTGTAAAGGACTTTTTGTCTAACAGACTTGTCCCTTGATCGAATCAAGTCCGTTAGATAGGGGTTGACTGTACTTTTGGATTGGGGTTAAATATAGTCATTTGTGACATAAGATTACCCATTCTATAAATGTATCACTGCTAGAGACTTGCATGGAAAATGGGATAATATTTCCACTTCCTTATTATAAATTTCCTTCCACAGAACATAATATTCCTCCATCTTTATGTAATTGAAAAAAAAACAATTTGTTCCAGAGTGCAAAAAATATCATCCTTGGCCCAAAATCATTTTCTATCAATTCAGTAACTTTATTGTGAACAAGGAATAATGAATGTTTTCTCAGGAAGATGAACATACATGTAAGAAATTAGAAAATTCTGGCATCATCCAATTTTCTCAATTTGACCAAAATGGTGAAAAATAACCCTGGATGATGCCAAAGATTTTCTATCCTTCTTTTCAATGTCTTGCTTTCCATTGGCAATAAGCAATGTTAAAAGTTCAAAGTGACAACATACTGAAATGAATTTTTCATTTGGTACATAATCGAGTGAAATTTCACTTTTGTGCCCTTTTCTTAAATTCTTCTAACCATTTCTAACATGTGAATATATAGGCACCAGATTTGGGTCCTCTACATTCTGGAAAGTCCTCTGCATTCCTCAGCATACTCAGAGCCACATTCTGTAAATTGGACAGCCACATACCGCTCAGACTCTGACATTGCCACTCCACATGGAAAGTCGATGTACTTTGATGAAAGGGTTCAATCTCAAGAGCAAAATACAAATCTGGCTATGAACAAGACAAAGAAAGTTGCATGGTTTGTGTCAAATTGCGAAACTGTCAACCATCGTCTTGACTATGTAAAAGAACTCAGCAAGTACATTCAAGTGGACATTTTTGGAGCTTGTGGGAGTCTGGTTTGTCCAAGGAACAATGCAAGCACGTGTTCTGAGATGTTAAGGGATACTTATAAATTCTATTTGGCTTTTGAAAACAGCAACTGCAAGGATTACATCACTGTGAAATTTTTCAACAATGCATTGACGTGAGTTTTACTCTCTTTATAACTGATATGCTGCTATGCCTAATAATGTATGTGAGAAAGTGTAACTATATAACAATGTATATCCAGTTGAGAAGACTATTTTAGTAATAGAATTCTCAACTGGATATACAATCCATTCAATGAATTTAAGAACACCGCATACTTTTTTCATGTTACATATACAGTGTGTATATGGCCATATTATTATTTTTAAAGCTATGAGAAACTGTAAAACTATGTGTTTTTAAATGCTTGTCTTGCTGTTTTGGGCATGATACTTGATTTTAATTTCATTTTTTATCCCAGGACAACTCTTGGTTTAGTGAGAAACTTTTGCTGCTGGAATATACAGTAAATATTAAATGTTTTTCCTATACAGTACTGCAGTACCTGTGCTTTTTTGTCCTTTTTATGTTAACCCCATTGGTAAAGACCACGAGGTCCGTTTTGTCCAGTGGCACTTCCCTTGGTCTTCTCAAAATACATTTTCTCACAGGGCACCGTAAAAAGGGTTTCTTCCCAGATCTGAACCAGGAGAACCCATCCATCACCATTATTGTTTTGACTGCGGCGCCTTCAGCAGCTGATGGATTGAAAAGGCTCTGCTCCAACAATCTGTCGTAACCCGGGGATTCTTCTGGATGAATCGGGAACCAGCGGGTTTCCTGAGAACCATACTTGAAGGAACCATTGGGGAAAATATAAGGCCGTTCTGGCAAGTCGGATATTTGCATCCGAACCAATTTCAAATCGGTCTTATTATTGGATGACGTTTCCGGGATTTTTTTCGTGCATGTTTGGCCTGATTCTGGCTCATTATTTTCGATTTTGCTGGGGATCCAAATGCTGTTTTCTTCAGTTTTCTGGTATTTTTCAGAATAATTCAACGTGATGCTTTGTAGTCGCAGCGTGAGAACAATGATGAAAAATATCCCTCTTCTTGTGACGAATGCCTGTAATCTGCGATGTCGTCTTTTGCTGCTGCCAATGATGAAGAGACATCTAGCGGATGTTCCATGAAACGAGAAATCGTATATTTGTCAAAAATCATGACAAGAAAGGCATCAGGAATGGGAAGAAATAATACGATCCCTTGCTAAAATTGGGCCTCAATTTAATTTCCTTTTATTATTCATATTATTGTAGTCCCATTTTGAAAAATGTTTTTCTGCATATTATATTAGGTATTTCTTATTATTTCTGGCTTTGTATAAGTGGATTTGAGACTATCAGGGATAAATTCGTGGTACAACATCCATTATTAATTGTTTTTTGTCGTTGTTTTAAATTCTCATGAAACTGGTTGAAACCCTAAAGCTTAATTTTTGAAGCACTTACATTAAAAAAATTGTTTCCATGTCTAAAGCATATTTTGCTTGACAAAACAAATGTATACTGTAGTACCTTTATAGACGTTACTTATACTGTATTTATAGTCTGATACAGTCAATTCATCATGGTCCTCATAAAAATTCTTCTGGTTCAAAGTTTTTATTTTTGAATCCGTTTTTGAGGAATAATGTATTCCTTATAGCCAAGCATTTATGCTGAAGTATTTTCCCTGCTCAAACAATGGTGTGAATATTCAAGACTGAGTTAATGTAACTCAGACGCTGTGAGTTTATAAATGAATATTTTTACAAATGTATACCCAGCAAAAATTTCGGATTCTTGCCAGAGATAGCTGCTATTTTTACGCGCAAGGTGGCCGTTTCAGTTGAAGGTCAAACAGTTTTGGGCTGGAGCAGGGATCTGTTTGTCTGATGCAGTCAGGATGGGGTAAAAAATGTTTTTATATGACGCTTTTGAAAGCGTCAGAGTCTGACGCTTTTAAAAGTGTTTTTTACCACAGTAAAAACATTGTTCTGTGACGCTTCTGAAAGCGTCACAGTCTGACGCTTTCAAAAGCGTTTGTTACCCTGTTAAAAACATTTTTCTGTGATGCTTTTGAGTCACATTGTGACTCTTTTAAAAGCATTTTTTACCCTGTTAAACACGTTTTTCTGTAACACATTTGAAAGAGTCACATTGTGACTCTTTTAAAAGCATTTTTTATCCTGTTAAAAACGTTTTTCTGTGATGCTTTTAAAAGCATTTTACTCAGACTTTAAAAAAATGTTTTTTACTGCCTTAAAAACATTTTAGTGTGATGCTTTTAAAAGCATTAATTTTATTAGTCAGCAGATTTTGACTCTTATTTTTTTATTGGAATTTATTTATTGCATATTTAGATTGGTGGGCTGAGAAAAGCATATATGAAACTCTAAAATGAATGTTTCTTATGCAATAATAAAGGGGATGAAAGTGATGGATGCAGTATACTCCAATTAAATAGATGAAGAATCTGTTTTTTATAACAACATTGTTTGCAAAAATAAAAAATAATATAAAATTATAATAAAATAAAAATAATAAAAAATTATAAAATTGTTTTCATAAACCACAATGTTTTAACACTGCTTCAACAGTGTTATAACATTGTTCTTCTGGGTGTTGTTCTTAAAAGTGTTGTAACATTATGATAACAGCGTGGTAACAGTTTTTAATGTAATCCATGTGAAATGAAAAATTCATTTACAAATGTTTGCAAAGTGTTTTCAACAGTTCTTGTGTGGCATTCTAACAACATTGCAAGAACTTGAAAAGAACACTGTGGTAACAGTGTTAATATTAGCAAATAATAGTGTAAGAATAAAGAAATGTTTTATGAGTTAGGACACAGACCCAGTGAAATACTTACAATTTTGATCTATTGCAGTGTATCCCAAAAGCAAATGTCATACTCTTGTATTCCTTATTATTACATATTGTAATTGTTTATTTCATTCAGAAACTATAATCATGCTAGAGTTTCTGGCCACAATTTCTGCTCTGCCCAACCACTGCTGTATGTTTGGCAAAGTTGTTATGGCTGTGGGCACTGAGTTGTGGGGTTGGGGTTTGAATCCCCAACAGGTTGCTTGTTTATTCATGTCTTTCCTGTGAGTGTGTGAGTGTGTGTGAGTGTGTGAGTGTGTGAGTGTGTGAGTGTGTGAGTGTGAGTGTGTGAGTGTGTGAGTGTGTGAGTGTGTGAGTGTGTGAGTGTGTGAGTGTGTGAGTGTGTGAGTGTGTGAGTGTGTGAGTGTGTGTGTGTGTATGTGTATG
>CAJPEX010001173.1:0-65491 GCA_905338405.1 Notodromas monacha | reverse complement strand
GTGATTGTGGTTGCAGGCGTTTCACCTTGACAATGGGCTCGACTTCCTTTTTCTTTTTCTTTTTCATCATATCCTTTGTGGCCTCCAGAGGGTCACGCATCGCTTCAGGCAGCCTTGATTGTCTCGGCGTGCTGGCTGCACCTGGTTGCGTCATCATGGTTTCTGACATTGTGGGGAGTGTTTCCTCATTGGCGGCCATGATGGTTTCCTCAGCTGCTGTTGTCTTCCTTTTTCTTTTTCTTTCTCATCATATCCTTTGTGGCTTCAAGAGGGTCACGCATCGCTTCAGGCAGCCTTGATTGTCTTGGCGTGCTGGCTGCACCCGGTTGCGTCATCATGGTTTCTGACATCGTGGGGAGAGTTTCCTCATCGACGGCCATGATGGTTTCCTCAGCTGCTGTTGTGCCAGGAGAAAGAAACTTTCCTATTTCATCCGTCACGTCTGAAAATAATTCGGTTAGTCTTTCCCTAAGAGTAGGGGACCCTTGCTGTTCTATTACAGTTTTGTCAGGATCGAATGGGGAATGATAGATTGAGGATTTTTCTGAAGTAGCACTACTAGGTACTGATCTAAATACTTCTGTTTTCGGAGGAGTCGTCGGAAAGAGAAGATCAGCTTGACTTGGATTGCTGATGTAGTCGTCAGACTTATTCAAAATTGTTGTCGTAGTTTCTGCTTCACTGATTTCTTCCTCAGCATCTGTTTCCTCGTCCGTTTCTGCTTCTATTGTTTTAACAATTGGTTTGATACTGGGTTTTGGTACTGGAAACAGTTTCTGCTCAATAAGAGAAAAATCATCATTAACATCCACAATATCGATCTCGTTTTCGTCCTCCGAATTTAATGGGGATGGTGCAGGAGAAATGGGTCAAATATTATAAGGTTGAACATAACTCGTGTGGACCACATCAGTCCATTCGGGATGAGCATCGTCTCGGATCCGTATTACTGCTTGATTAATTACTTCTAATACAGTGTAAGGACCCTTAAACTTTGCACTCCATTTCTTTCCCACGTAAGACAATGAATGTTGTCTTAACCAAACCTTATCTCCCTTCTCATATTGCGTTCCTTTTCTGTGAACATTCAATTTCTCGAGATACGACGCTTGTCCCTTCCGTATTGCAATTTGAGCTTTCTTTCGAAGGGATTCTAGTTCTTCCCTTTTCACGTCGTAATATTCCCTGATGCTTTGGAATTGACTAGCATCATTTGGCCCTGATAACCAATTTCTTCTGGGTTTTATTCCAGTAACAATTTCGAACGGCGATGCCTGCAACGCTTTGTGCTTCGTTGAATTGTGCACCCACGCAGCGAGTTTTAATAATTCATCCCATGTGCTGCGGTTTTCAGGGTCAAGATACAGAGCAAAATACTCATGTAGTTCTCGATGGGCACGTTCGTTTTGCCCGTTTCCCTGTGGTCTATACGCGGTGGTTGTATTCGCGCGGGCTCCTAGAAAGTTTGCCATTTCTTTAAAAACGTTACTTAGGAAATTTGTCCCTCTGTCTGTTAGAATTCTCTTGGGGGCCCCAAATAAACAAACCCAATCAGTGAGAAATAGTCTGGCGGTGGCTTGGGCTGTTGCTTCGCGCATCGGAGAAAATACTATCCATCTGGACAGTCTGTCTTGCATGACTAAAATATACCTATTTCCCTGTTGGCTGTTTGGCACTGGCCCTACCACGTCGATACTTACGTCCTCAAAGCATTGTTTTGGAATCCCTGTACTTAGATAAGGGGTTCTATGGGCATAGGCTTTTGTTTTCTGGCATACTTTGCACATTTTGATGTAGCTTGCCACGTCTTTTTCCAAATTAGGCCAGGTGAATTCCTCCCGTAAAGAAAATACTGTTTTATCTATCCCACTATGCCCCATTGCTGGAGGATCATGAAATGATGCTACAAATTTTTCTCTAAGTTTCGGGGGAACCCATATCCTAGTGCCTTTTTCCGTATCCTTGTACAATATCCCATTTTCCATACGGAAGTCATTCCCAAAAGGCAATTGATTCTTTATCGCCATAGTCTCTCTTTGTATTAGTCCTCTAGACACATAGGGAATTAGATCAGTCCCTTGCAGTATTGGTGACAAATAGGCACAAATTCTCTTTTGATGCTGCTGTGCTGGAGGGAACCTACTGAGAGCATCTGCATGGGGAATCGATAATCCCTTTCTATATTCGACTCTATAATCGTACTCATTTAGTTTCATAAACCAAGTTATAGCACGACTACTGTCACTTTGTCGTTGTCTGCTCAAGTAGGGGATCGCGATATGGTCTGTTCTGATCACGAATTTATGTCCCCATAGATAGGATCTAAATTGCTGTACCCCGTAATATACTGCTAAAAGTTTGCGGTCGGTGTTCGAATAACGCGATTTCGCATCGTTTAGCGTTCTCGAGGTACACCCAATCAATATCTCTTTCTTACCTGGTTTCTGAGTCAAGACTGCCCCTATTGCAATTGCTGAGGTGTCCGTCGTTAATATAAACTCATGATTGAAATCAGGGTAGGATAAAATTGGTGCCTTCATTAAACAGGCTTTCAACATTTCTACTGCATTTTGCTGTTCTTTTGTCCATTTAAATGGCGCATCCTTTCTTAACAGCATGTACAGAGGTTTTGCTTTTAGGGCGAAATTTTGGATATACGATCTAAAGTACCCGACGAGTCCCAAAAAGGCTTGAATGCCCTTCACGTCCTTTGGTGTTGGGAAGTTCTTGATGGCTTCGATTTTAACCGGATTAACACGGATCCCTTCTTCACTAATGAAAAATCCAAGATATTCTATTTGAGTTCTGAATAACTGACATTTCAAAAATTTTACTTTTAATCCTGNTAGAAATTTACAAGGAAAAATGGAAACATTTGGGGTCAATAATATTACCGGAAGTTTCGGGGACTTACTTGAAACTCCGGTCAATACTCGTTTCCCGAGTATGACACTGATGCTGAAGCAGATGGTTCCTCGTAGTACCCCTCAGGTAGCCATTCCTCTTCTGGCTCCTGGTATTCCTGGTAATCATCCTGATATTCTTCTTCCGCATAATCGTCTTCTTCGGCAGTAGTGGAGACGAAATTAATTCGCCTTCCCTGACTTTTGCCAGATCCTCGGGCGCCTCTTCCACGATAAGAAGGGCGACCTCTACGCATTCCACTATTGCGTAGGATTCCGCAAGTCGGACGCGTGTTTTTGGGCGCAAAATATATTAATTTGCGTTTTGGCACTTGTTGGTCTTTTTCTCTAATTGCCGAACATTCGCTTCTAAAGTGACCGATCTTTCCACATCCGTAACATGTTGTTGAACGCCGTATATCACTTGAAGCATTAGCGGTCGCGCCGGCTGAATATGGGGAGGGGGCTCGTTCGTTGGTAGACGCCGATTTTTCGTTGTAATGTGATGATAAATTATTTAGGGTCAAGTCATTAATTCCTCTCTCTAATAGGTCAGAATTTCTTTCTTCCACTGATATTGCTAAGGCTACTGCGGCTTCAAAAGTAGAAGGAGTGGCTATTATCTTTCTGCCAATTGATGGTTTTAATCCATCGATAAAAGCAGTTATTGGTATACGCCGATTTTTCGTTTTAATGTGACAATAAATTATTTAGGGTCAAGTCATTAATTCCTCTTTCTAATAGGTCAGAATTTCTTTCTTCCACTGATATTGCTAAGGCTACAGCAGCTTCGAAAGTAGAAGGAGTGGCTATTATTTTTCTGCCAATTGACGGTTTTAATCCATCAATAAAAGCAGTTAACAAAAATCCATCCAACATATTTTTCTTAGCCTGATATTCCCATTTTTCTTGAACAAAGAAAGGATTTTCTAGTAAGGCGTCAGGCTGATTTTCTCTTCGGACTACTTTTAGCTTTCCAGGGGCTTCTCCAACTATGAACTTTCCTTGTTTACGGACTCTAGTACCGAAATTGTTTACAGACTCTGTTGCTCCTTGAGACATCCTAAAAAGATCTCTCATTCGTTTTTGAGGAACAACCTTTCCGTATCTATCTTGCAAAGTTTTTTAATTCCTCTTTCTAATAGGTCAGAATTTCTTTCTTCCACTGATATTGCTAAGGCTACAGCAGCTTCGAAAGTAGAAGGGGTGGCTATTATTTTTCTGCCAATAGATGGTTTTAATCCATCGATGAAGGCAGTTAACAAAAATCCATCCAACATATTTTTCTTAGCCTGATACTCCCATTTTTCTTGAACAAAGAAGGGGTTTTCTAGTAAGGCATCGGGTTGATTTTCTCTTCGAACTACCTTTAACTTTCCAGGGGCTTCTCCAACTATGAACTTTCCTTGTTTGCGAACTCTAGTACCGAAATTGTTTACAGACTCTGTTGTTCCCTGAGACATCCTAAAAAGGTCTCTCATTCGTTTTTGAGGAACAACTTTCCCGTATCTATCTTGCAAAGTTTTTACTATTATTCTATAGTTGGCAGTTTCTAAACCGTCAATGGAAGTAATGTATTCGAATGCTTGCCCTTTTAATTTATTCATCAGATTAGAACGAATACCTTCATCGGTGTACACTCCATCATATAAGGCTCCTTGAAACCTTATCCACCATTCACTCCAAAGGTCCTTCCCTTCGCCGTCGAAGGGAGGAACCTGGCTCATCGCGATACTAGCTTGTTGTATCGGCAACGAAGGACCTCTTAGTTTTTTGGATTTCTCCACGTCGTAGAACATTAATTCGTCGGCTGTTGGGTCTGTAACTTGGTCTATTGACAGCTCTTGATTAAAAAGGGCTTGTCTTATCCCCAGAGCGTCTGCGAGTTGCTGTTTCTTCTGCTTTATCTCCTCTTTCAACTGTCTCGACATTAATAAAAGTTGAGTATCGTCTATCGCTTTTGAATGCATATCTATTTCTTCCAGATTAGTCTCCAGACTAGCGATTATCGCTTTGCTAGTTTCTAGAGGACCTTCTGGGGCTTTCAAAAGCGCTAAACGAGCATTTACAGCTGTTCGCCTTTCGGCAGAGGGAGGTTTAGCAGCGTTCGTTAATTCAGCTTCTAATTTTGCTATTTCTTCTTCGCACTCGCGCTGACGGCGTTTAGCCACTTCAGCTTGTTCTTTAGGGGGCAAGTTGATAAACCGACGATTTAATTCTTCCGTCGTGTCCATAACCTTCGAGATATCCAGTGCCGATACTCTAACACTCGTATTCATGCTGGCGAAATATTCACTGCACTTTTTGAATTTACCTAGAGCACTTGGTCAAAATCTAAAAGAACACGTCACCGGGACTGTTCTCGGATTTTTTGCTCTTCTGAGTCACTTCTGAGTTGCGAACTTTTTCACTTTAGCTCTGTTTTCTCTGAACAGGCGTCGCTTTACTGCTAAGTGTACTCACCCGGGCCAAAAAAGGAAAATCCGACTGCGCCAAATCTGTTGTCTAAATTAGTTAAAATGATGGTTTACAACCTCTCAGCTTAAACGTCTCTAAACCTTCGATTGTATGACTTACCGTCGCAAGCCTTTAACTTAACCAACTCAGACAATTTATTGTGAGGAGATTTTCTTATTCCTGTTGCCGGGTTCGGTAATTCAATAAACTCCTCAAGTACAAAATGTATTACAGCTTTATTTCGTATTCAACAGCAAGTACGTTGACAAAAAAGGAAAATCCGGCTGCGCCAAATCTGTTGTCTAAATTAGTTAAAATGATGGTTTACAATCTCTCAGCTTAAACGTCTCTAAACCTTTGATTGTATGACTTACCGTCGCAAGCCTTAACTTAACCAACTCAGACAATTTCTTGTGAGGAGATTTTCTTATTCCTGTTGCCGGGTTCGGTAATTCAATAAACTCCTCAAGTACAAAATGTCTTACAGCTTTATTTCGTATTCAACAGCAAGTACGTTTAGAACAGAAGTCTAGACAGCAATGAGCGCGCGACAAGGTAAAAGCAAACGAATATATAGATTCGGACGGCCAGTATTTCGCAAGCGTGGTCAGACCCGGATCTGACCTCATTCGAGAAAGGGTTGCGTAACCCTCGGCGCGTGACTCGGCGGGGCGGCACGCAGCAAGGCGTGACGCGGCGAGAGACGACGCGGCTGCTCGGAGCGTCGTCTGTCACACAGACCTAAATGATCTGATTTCTTAGCTAAAACATTCTTGTATTTAAACAAAAGGTTCCGCAATTTATGAATTAAGTGAGGGGGACATTCCGAGGTCTTAATATTTTCCTCGACAAGTTGTTTCAAGTCCTTTTCCTCCAATTTCCCATGAATCAATTCTTGACTCGCCTTTTTATCCCGCGAGACAAGATTGTCCACTGAATTGTCACAATCATCCTGATCTGGTGGAACGTACCACAAATCACAGGTTCCCATCGCGAGTGTTAAACGCGGGCTGACTTCAGCGTCTTCGTCTCCTAAATTCATACATAAAACTGGGTACTTCCCATCGACAGGGGCTGATAAACTTCTTGCAACAATTATATTGCCACAGAAATTCTTTAGGACTAAAACAGTTTTGTCCTTCAAATGCTCCCTTGCCCCTTTTGCTGGGATGGTCCAGATAACGAACTGGGACAGCGCCGGAATTACTTGACGCGTAATTGGATACAATCGCGCGGTTTTGTCGACATCGGTAAGTTTCCTCTTTTTTCCAAGTTTTAAGAAAGGCTTTAAAGTTTCTTCCGCTAAAAAGAAAATACGTGCCTCGTTTAAATAAACGCATCTTTCGGCGTAATCTATCGAAGCTCGAAGTTCTTTTAACAAATCGCATCCAATTATACCTTCAAATTCTTGATTGCGTACTTCAGTAACCAATAAATTTGCGGTAGTGAGTATACGATTGTTGTGCGAAATTTCTGAAGAGACGATCCCCAGTATAGGGATCTCCCTACCTTCTATTGTTGAAATTGTTAAAGAGGATTCCTTAGGAATAACTTCAGGTCTTAGGACTGTTAAAGAAATTAGCGAAATTTCAGACCCAGAGTCAATTAGAAATTTACAAGGAAAAATGGAAACATTTGGGGTCAATAATATTACCGGAAGTTTCGGGGACTTACTTGAAACTCCGGTCAATACTCGTTTCCCGAGTATGACACTGATGCTGAAGCAGATGGTTCCTCGTAGTACCCCTCAGGTAGCCATTCCTCTTCTGGCTCCTGGTATTCCTGGTAATCATCCTGATATTCTTCTTCCGCATAATCGTCTTCTTCGGCAGTAGTGGAGACGAAATTAATTCGCCTTCCCTGACTTTTGCCAGATCCTCGGGCGCCTCTTCCACGATAAGAAGGGCGACCTCTACGCATTCCACTATTGCGTAGGATTCCGCGAGTCGGACGCGTGTTTTCGGGCGCAAAATATATTAATTTGCGCTTCGGCACTTGTTGGTCTTTTTCTCTAATCGCCGAACATTCGCTTCTAAAGTGACCGATCTTTCCACATCCGTAACAAGTCGTCGAACGCCGTATATCACTTGAAGCATTAGCGGTCGCGCCGGCTGAATATGGGGAGGGGGCTCGCTCGTTGGTATACGCCGATTTTTCGTTGTAATGTGACGATAAATTATTTAGGGTCAAGTCATTAATTCCTCTTTCTAATAGGTCAGAATTTCTTTCTTCCACTGATATTGCTAAGGCTACTGCAGCTTCGAAAGTAGAAGGAGTGGCTATTATTTTTCTGCCAATTGATGGTTTTAATCCATCGATAAAGGCAGTTAACAAAAATCCATCCAACATATTTTTCTTAGCCTGATATTCCCATTTTTCTTGAACAAAGAAAGGATTTTCTAGTAAGGCGTCAGGCTGATTTTCTCTTCGGACTACTTTTAGCTTTCCAGGGGCTTCTCCAACTATGAACTTTCCTTGTTTACGGACTCTAGTACCGAAATTGTTTACAGACTCTGTTGCTCCTTGAGACATCCTAAAAAGATCTCTCATTCGTTTCTGAGGAACAACCTTTCCGTATCTATCTTGCAAAGTTTTTACTATTATCCTATAGTTAGCAGTTTCCAAACCGTCAATGGAGGTAATATACTCGAATGCTTGCCCTTTTAATTTATTCATCAGATTAGAACGAATACCTTCATCGGTGTACACTCCATCATATAAGGCTCCTTGAAACCTTATCCACCATTCACTCCAAAGGTCCTTCCCTTCGCCGTCGAAGGGAGGAACCTGGCTCATCGCGATACTAGCTTGTTGTATCGGCAACGAAGGACCTCTTAGTTTTTTGGATTTCTCCACGTCGTAGAACATTAATTCGTCGGCTGTTGGGTCTGTAACTTGGTCAATTGACAGCTCTTGATTAAATAGGGCTTGTCTTATCCCCAGAGCGTCTGCGAGTTGCTGTTTCTTCTGCTTTATCTCCTCTTTCAACTGTCTCGACATTAATAAAAGTTGAGTATCGTCTATCGCTTTTGAATGCATATCTATTTCTTCCAGATTAGTCTCCAAACTAGCGATTATCGCTTTGCTAGTTTCTAGAGGACCTTCTGGGGCTTTCAAAAGCGCTAAACGAGCATTTACAGCTGTTCGCGAGATACGGCGAAACGATCAATTTTTGCGCGAAACCGCGATGTAAATGAAAAAAGTAAACGGTTTGTTCAGTTACAGGTTGAGTGAGGAAGGTTTCCTGCAATTTCCAGCAAGTTTCACCGTTCCGTTTCCAAGATATCAACGAAAAGGTATTTTCCCTTAGACTTCCTAACAAAATTGGATCAGATCTGATCCAAGTGCATCTTTCTGAACTTTTCAGTTTTCAATCAAAAAATGGCAAGTTTCGCATTAATGGTCCTTTTGTTGGTGCTGGTGGTTCATCCTGACGTGTCATCCAGGCGTTGTCAGGTTCAAGATGGCCGCCTGCATTGCTCGGAGGCGTGCAATGCGGATGCGGTTTGAGCGTCCAAATTTGATGGCAGGGTGGTCTTGACTGGTCCTGTCCTCGATTTTGGCTGTTTGGACTTCTTTGGCATCACGGTTAGTTGAAACAGAAGGGTTTTTTGGATGTTTCCTTCATATTTTGTTGAAATGTGTTCAGGTCGTTGAGTTGCTGAGGCCGACTTGATGTGAAGGGGCTTTCATAGCTTCTGCTGTCGACCCAGCTGATGTGTGTATTGGTTACGTTTTGGGAACGGGTTTGACGGAAGTCATCCCCGTGGTTCCAACATCAACAATTCCGACGACGACGTTGACGTTGGTTGCTGCGACAACGGTGATGTCTACAGCGGCGACATCTCTGCCGCGTTTGAGTGCAGCTGCTTCCACTCCGGTGCTGATCACCAAGCCAGTCATATTGACAGTGACTGATACTTCTCCGTCAGCGTCTGCAACAAAAACGGAAACTACGACCGTCCCTGGTAAGGGATTATAGACACTTCAAAAACTCCATATCCTATTTCCCTCTTTATCTAAAAACAGCAACTAAGCAGTCCATTCTGATGTCCGTGTTAAATAACTTCTCGGATATTCCGGAAACAACGCTTTTTGCTGGGGATCGTGCGAACGTCACCCTAACGGTTGTGGAGGGAAAAGCTGTTTTGGGTGCTGAATTTTCCACAGAGGTCCTGTCTAAATGGGCAGTTGGACTAATCAGTGGGTTAAGCCTGACGGTAATTGGACTGGCCTTTGGTTGGTTGGCTCATTGCTTGAGGAAGATGGTACTTCCTATTTTTTCTTTAGCACTTGTTTATTTGTTGTTGTCATGGTAAATCAGACGTTCTCTTTAACCTAGCAGACGACGCTCCGAGCAGCCGCGTTGTCTCTCGCCGCGTCACGCCTTGTCGTGTTCCTTTCTCGGCCTCGTTCAACAATAATGGCGGATTGCGCATGCGGAGGACGATACATATATCCAGCATCACACAATGGTGTGCTGTCGTCAATCGATAGACACGTCAGTGTCTCGCCTGGAGATCCAGATTCTTCTCCTGTCACCGTGGCTGCGCATTCATGATGTTGCTGCCGGAAAAAATATCAAGAGCATTTTTTATTCATTAGTCAAATCGTGTCTTGCACACAACACGACCCATGTGCGAATCCAGCAGCAATATACAGTGATTAAGCGCGCTCAGGCGGACCCTGCTTCATATGAAAGATAAGTTCGAAGCAGAAATGTCTCACAGAAGGAGATCCTCAACAAAATGAAGAATGCCATGGACGGCATCATCCGAAATTGTGAGGAGATAGATCTGACCATAGAACGACTATAGCGAGATTTCTGAGCAAAAATACTTCTATACGTCAGCAGCTGCTGATAGTATTTGACAAAGGAAAACAGTGTATTTTGACACTTCAGGGAGAGCAGGCATACGTCATCAAGAAATTAAAAGACAATAACTAGCGATTTCTTCCATAGGTCTGACGGACAATGCTTTTGTTGTTGTAGGATATGTACGACATTAACTCAAGTCAGCCTACAGTCGGAGGATTGAAGCATTGTCTGTTGGAATCGCTTATAAATGACTCAAACTTGACCCAGACAGACTTCAAAAGCAAAGCAGCCTGAGACCTGACCCAGCATGAAGCTAGGTGAAGCAATCAAACTTGGCCTTCGATACAAAGCCAAACAGGATTGCTACAAACCATTGCCTCCAATATGATGCCATATTTTCATGAGAGACTTTTTAAAACTTGAAACCAACAAGAAAGCTATTCAATCCGTCCGTCGGAGCCTGCTGTGGCATTGCCAGGCCTAAATGCTATCATCCTTGCTTTGGGTCTCCAAAGCTATTGTTCAGAACTAGTGTGAAAACTCATTGCGAGGTTGAGACCAATTCGTTTTGAACACATGGTCTCTTGAAAACCTCAACCCGAATTTTTACCGAGGATTGGAAGACCGCCAAGAGAAGGGTTTGAACCTCGAGTAAGGATTCATAATGTAACAGTGTATTCCTCTAACTTCAGCATTGGCTCCTTGGCTTTCATGATCATTGAATATTAATTTCCAGCTGGATGTTGTTGTTAACTTTGGTTGTTCTTTTGGTAGATATTTAAAACACTTGACGATTTGGAATTGAGCAGGCGATATTGCTGCCTGTGGGGCATTTTTTTCCAAATCTTTGATTGGTGCTGGGCTGTTTTGAATCCGGGCGTAACTCTGGGCAGCCTGTTGAGGAGTCAAAGTAATTTTTATCCCACACAATTGACAACGTGCTTGGAAGCTTGTTTAAGTAAAGAACCCAGTATTTGCTTTTTACAGGGCTTCTTTTATTATAAAACTTCTTTGCACACATGGAGAACCATCTGATTGACGAGTTCCCAAAGGCAAAACTCTGCAACGTAGTTACAGACAAAGCAAGGGATTTTTCTGCCTGAAACACACATGATATAAAGGATCACAATCAATACATGAATGTAAGGCAAATTATTTCAAATACATTGACAAAAACATACACTCGCAAAGTCGGAACCTCTGACATTACAAGAGTGTAAAATTTCTGTTCAAATAAAATACAGCCTGACCCCTTGGGGGTTTAGGCGGGAATGGCAAACATGGCTGTTGAAAAGGCCCTGGGGCGAGGAGTGCGCCAAAATGCCAGATGGGCGCAGATGTTTGTCTCAAAGAAAAATAACAACTGGTGCAGCTGCGCGTTACTGCGCAGTAGTCATGGAAAATTTCCAAGCTCCCAGCTGAAGATATCCAATGTAAAAGAGAAGCTGACATCCGCAAGCCAACACGCTGCACAGGAAGGAAGTATGGGATCCCCCTCTCAAAGGGATCAGGTTACTGCCAAAAAGGGGGAGCCGGACCACAACCCCCAGGCGCACATGCGAACCCAGGATCATGTGATCTCCAAGTGCTGAGGTTGTGGCTGCTTCAGGATCTCCAAGGGGCAAACATAAAATACAACAAAAAAGGGTTTTCCCAAAGTTTTGTACATTTGTACAAAATTGCGTAAATTGATTTCCTGTATACAAAGGGATCATACAAAAACAGACCAGGGGATCTTGTAAGGATCTCAGCAGCCAGATGCAGTCCATGGGCTCTTTGAGCATAAAGCTCTTGAGTCCAATCAAGGTTGCTTCAAAAAATGAATACAAAATAAATACAACTTGTAGAAAGATGGCGTGGCATCAATATCCAAGACAATGCGGCATCATTTCCAAGTATGACAAGGCATCAGTCCCAAATACAAGGCAGCATCAAACCCAAAGACAACGTGGCAGCAGAAAAATTAGCTCTGGGGAATAAGCTGAAGTGGAACAAATTATTGTAATTCTTCACACTGTCTGGCCTGAATATCTCATGAAAAGCTCCCAACAAATTCAAAAGCAGTTTAAAGTAAAAATACTGAGGCTTCAAGCTGAGGGAGGATCAGACAAGGTCAGAACTGTGAAAGTTGGAAAAAGTCCAACTTTGGACAATTTCAGCAACTGTCTTTTTACAGATAAACCTTGACTTTGCCTCACCTGACCTGGGGGCATTTTTCTGACCTTCAGAAAACCAAAAACAGGGGAGCACACAAAAAAGTCCTACTCCATCCAGCAATGGAAAGGACCCTTCCGCCCTCCAAGGGACAGCCAACATTCTGCTGCACAAATGTTGGAGGTTTCATGGGGTTTGACTGTACAATATTTTTCTAAGTAATTTGGGAATTCTAAGTCTAGGTTTACTATAAAACCCGCTTAAAATAATCTTTTAAAGTGTAAAAGCAAAAAAATGACCTAACATTTGAAAGTCAATGGACTGCTATAGTTTCATCGAGTCAAGGCTATTAATTCAACACTTGGGAGGAGCTGCAGGGACTTATTTGCCCAATTTTGTGCCACTCATAAAAGGAAAAAATATATATCCAGCATGATCCCCAGAGCCAAAGTTGGGAAAATTCTCGAATTTTTTTCATTCAAAGAAAAATGTTTGTGAGAAAAAAAAATCATGTACTGCGTGGTGGCATTTTTTCTGCATTCCAGCCATAGGATTGGCATACGAGATTTTGACGACAATGGTTTTTACTCTCCAGGATTTTTCTCAACTACTACTAATCCTTTTGGTGACCTTTGGTCGAACCAGCAACCAAAAAGCACAAGTATTCTGTGCACAAATTTCCCAGAACCACTGCGCAATGGAAACTGACCTTCCACTGGGTTAATCCAAGGGTTATTGCTATTATTCACCTATTTTAGACTATTTAGAGCACGACAATTTTTTTTAGATATTCATCTTCAAGTGGATTTTTTTCCTCGGCTGGTCAACCTTTTTTGGAAGGCAAAAGTTTTCATTGATCAATGTAGTAGAGTGATTTGATTGAAGGAAATATTCATAGGAAAACTGACTTGAAATGCTGTACGTGGCATCAAAGTCGTATCTGTCCAAGAGCAAGTCTATCAACCTCTTCAACTTTTCGAGTTGAAAAAATATCCTGTACGTTGATGATAATCGATGCAAATGAACAAGAGTGAACAGCAGTTGGTGAGATCCAAAGGCGTGCTGGAAACATGTTGGCCCATGATTGACGTTTATTTTGGTGAGAAATAGCTGCCAATTGAGACGGAAGGTAATGATGCTGAACTTATTCACACCCCCTATTGATGAACGTGGTATTCCGGGAAACCTGCATCATCCGTCGGAAGGCAGCGAGGGAATCTGGTTAAATCGCACTGGTGGATAACGAACATCCTTCCGCGAACATAATAATGGGATCACGTTTCATGGCTGGCAGCATGACGGTGATGGAGATGAATCTGTTCCGAATTAAGGACGAGTGCTGAGTGCAAAACGCGGGTGGAAAAAAGAAGTGAGAGCGAGAGAGAGACTACATCAGCACAGGGGAATACTAAGAGAGGCGCGCCTCATTTCCATCTGGGCATCCAAGACACTGGATCCCAGCTGGAACCGGAATCGGAATCCGACACATGGAAACGCGGCGTCAAGGATTCTTTCTCTGCACTAATATGCAGTTCCTCGTCGTTAACGAGCGACACGCTCAAGTCGGACACCCGGGATTCAATGGATCGATTCGTCAGTCTCGAGCGACAGGCATCAGACAGCAGGGCGAACATAGTCTCACCATGCATTTTGCAGTCACTTACTTACTTGTATTCCCTCACTTCCTTCTTCGTCTTACGTCACTGCTGCTCTGTATTCCTTCTTCTACAATTTGGTCTCGTGGTGTGCGGGTGAATGAATAGGTGACGGTTTATACAATACTGTACATAGGTTGTCGTCGTCGGCTGAAATCTCATGTCGTCAATATCTTCTGTCTTCAATCTTGCTCCAGTGCAGTGCAGCACTGTGTTCCAGGAGTCTCTCCAAATGACTCGCTCTCGTCCTCACATGTCGCCATCAGGTGTTCGACGAATTCAGCGGCACGGAGATGAATCACTTTCAGTTTGAAACAAATTGATCACAATAATAATCACGGAATGTATATATATATATATATGTGTGTATTTTGTTTGTGTATGTAACGGCTGATATCCGTAATCCCACTGGTGTGGAATTTGATGAGCCCCCCCCCCTTTTATGAAAAATTTCCGAAAAAAAGTCCTGTGTTTCCTCGAAACTTTCTCTTCTCTTCATCTGATGCAATGAAAATGGCTGATCTGTGCTTGGATTTTTCGAATCTCGGATCTTTAGGTCCCCCTCGATCACTGGATTGCTTTCGTATGCTTTGTACCTGCTCCCCACTGGAAAACCCGGCCTTATTTTACTGGATCTTTCTAAAATGGGAAAAACATGATATCTTGAGGTGGGCGCTTTGGAGAGGCAATTGAGTGAATTTGCTTGTTTTTTTTTTTTTTCTAGCCATCCATCATTATTTTGAGCTCGGTCAAAGATGCACTAGAACTAGATGACTATAGAGTTCGCATCCGATCAGAATTGAAATGCACCGGTTAAATGCCTCTGCAAATGACGAAATTTCTTTGAAGCCCATATTTTTTTAAATTGTGATTCTTTCAAAGTTCTGTGCCCGATGTTTGTTTCCACATACACGAAGGATATGAGACTTAAATTACTGTAGTACGTGATACAATGTGTTCATCGTTTAATTGAATGCTTCATCAACGTCATTATTCACGTTTCAAGCTTCGAATCGCCTTGCCAATTTTTGATATTACTCTACCGTGATTCTGTTTTAGTCTTGTTTTAAATTAATTTCGGTTTTCCTCTGGAAAGTTTCCGGCGCATTGTCCTTCGCAAGATCTCACATTCTCTCGTACCTGAATGCTTCTGAAATACCTGTAGTGTACAGTATACGTATTTCGATATGAATCATTGTACTGTAATTACCATTTTGCGATGCAATATTCTGTTTGATGTATGGATGAGTCATCGGTACTGCTGGAAGCCTTTGCTGATGATGGCTCCATTTGCTGCGCTCCAGGAAAGCCAGGCGATATTTGCATCTTGAAACGTTGATAAGCAGCAGGTGATCGCGATCGAAAAATAGCGGAGTCCTTCTATATGGGATCATATCGAGTCCCCTCCGAAAGTATCGATTAAACCGCCGGTATTTCTCACAGGACTTAAAGTGAGTGATCCCCGACAAAATACGTACAACTAGCTGTGCGTTCAGAGTCAGACAAAGACAGCCGCTAGCTCAGCTGCCCTTCCACCAAGTTGGACAGAGTCAAGGCATACAAGCACACACATACCAAATTCCGATTGCTGCGAGCTATAGGTGACGAGAACCCCTTGACGAAATGCTTGTACCCTCTTTTCACCGAGGAGCCCGTGCTAGTGACCACGGATAGTAGTGCCCTGCTCCATCCACTTGTCGTCCACGTCGTCGTCGCTGTCACATTTTCCTTCACGACCTGTCGAGTGGTCCGTCCCCTCGAGTTTTTATCCATGTCGAAACCAGGATGCGAGGGATCGAGCGAGTGATGCTGCTCCCCGGCCATGGCTCGTCAGCAGCATCAAAGGGGGTCGGCAACCAGCAATAGCCCAGTTTTGGTGGAAATCACGTGTGCTGCTGCTGCTGCTGCTGCTTGGCCCACGCTCCTGTCAACGGATGCTCTATTTTTGAAATTCACTCTTCTTTTCCATTTCAGTGCCATAAGTTCCATGTGCAACAGCAGCCAGCAAACATTGTACATCAGCAGACTTTAAATCCCTATGCTCAATCAATCTGGACTGAATTTTCTCTGCAGGTAATTGAAGCCTTGTGGACTTACGGTATTACTGGGGATCTTTCAAGTGATGGAATGTCACAAATAATATTTGAACGTCTCTTTGAAACTGCCATATTAAAATTGATCCACCATTGTTGTAGAACAAAGCTTACTGATGGGTTTAGATATCCATTTTGGGGTCGGGGGAATTATACAATAATCTACAGTGAGCTTGTGGTTTAAAAAATGTTTGCTATCTGGAAATTAAATTGTGCTTCGGGTAAAAAACGAAAGTTTGGTCCTCAAAATATGCTTTTATCAAAAATACATTATTTACAAAGAAATTGGTGAGCTGCAGTTTTACTGGGTACATTGTGAATAAGGTATAAAGAATTCATTCCTGCACTTGAATTCAAATCCCTAAATCCTCCTTAACTTTTCCTTGTCTTTTGTTATGTGGTCCGTGATCTGTGCTTGGAAATTGGTACCCAATAAGCAGCCACTCATAAACACAATTCTCTCCAGATAGTATGTCCCTTTCTCCCTAACATATAAGGGAATTTGACAGTTTTTGCTCATAGTTTTTCCAAGAGAGGACAATGTGAGATATGATGGTTTGAAAAAAGTGAGGAAACTTGGAGTATACAATACGAATACGCCACTTTTGGAATTTGAGAGAAAGGATGAGTTCCACTTCTGAGAACGCAGGTGGGATTAAAAACTTATTGTTGAGAGCACTTCCACAGAGTTCAACAGATGAGGGTTCTATTAGAATAAAAGTGCACAGCAATCAGCCAGGGATGGGCTGTGAACTTTTGTAGGAGAGTGCCTAATACATTTTTTTTTCAGTTCACTCCCAATTTCAAGAATGCAATTCTGTTCAATTCAAATCTTTCACACACTAAATCAATGAATTAAGCAGAAGGAAGTTTTTGATCGTTTCAGTACAAGCAAGTAAATGCTTTGGCAGCTTGGAGAAATTCTGCGAGAATCACTTTAGGAATTATGCTATTCTTGACTTTCATAGCTTTTTCTTAGCGGGAATTATTCCACTGTTCGCGGGCTTGTTTTTTTGGGGACATCGTGTTTTAGAATCTGGATTGTTGAAGTTGGGAGGTGCAGCAGCCAGTGGGAATTTACTCATAGAATTGTAATTCAGAGGTTTCTCCTTTCGGCAGTTCAAGTCCACAACACTTACAGCGACTCTATCATAACCAGAGAGCCAACTGCTTTTCTTGATTCATGCGCCTTGCTTTCTTCTAACTTTGAATATTTAAATACAAACTTGTTTTGATTGTTTTTGTGAAAATATGCAAGCGTTGCTTGTTGTCGTCATGCACCCTGAGGAATTGATATGATGCGTGAGGTGAGTATGTATTCAGTCGTCAAGTGCAGTCTCGTTTACTTCAACCAGCATGCAGTGCTGCAGTACGGCCGGTTTTGTGCGGAAAATAGTTGGTTTGGAATCGGTGCCGAGGATGAGCGGAACATGTGCATGTGGTGGGTGATGGTGGTGGGGTTTGGTGATGACGACGAGCGATTGCGCACGGACAGCGTGTGCATTGCAGCGCGCGGGAATGAGATGCGGGAGTTGTACCGGAACCCGGGGATGCCTCGTGAGGGCCCGGAAGAAATTGGAGCCCCAACTCCCGACGACTATAACTCATCCCCGAGTACTCGATTCGACTCGACGATTTGTTCGTCCGATATCCACCGGCCGTCAACGGGGTCTCGGTTGTCGTCGTCGTCGTCGTGAAGAAGGAAGAAGGAGGAAAGAAAAAACACGACGACGCCGTCATTATTATTATTATTTTTAATATTATTATTTAATATTATTATTATTATTAATATTATGTGGTCTGTTCCTTCTTCTTCTTTTTGCGCCTTATCTGCAGCAGCGCAGTGGTGCCTATGGCTCGTCGTCGGATTCGGGCCGCGCGGTGTTGGGGCTTGATTGATGGGATTCCGCGTCACGCGTCGAGGACAAAAGCGACGGCCAATCAAGTTGACGAGAGGAACGGGAGCCGACAACCGGAGTCGACGTCGACGTCGACTTTGGTCGTCGGCTGTGACGCGAGGCGGAGGAATGCGGCGACCACGTCAGGCGACGAAGACGAGGGGCTGGACTGGCTTGCTGACGACGACTGACTGTGTCGAGCGACGATTCAACGCCTTCTGCAGCATAATTAGAGGCTTGCTTCTTCTTCTTCTTCTTTACTTGAATGTTTTGTTCTCATAGTATGAACCAGCAACGTTTCTCTATTCCGAGGAATTTACAGCGACGTGTTTTCGTTCACGGGGTTGTCCCGCGAATGACGAGGTGGCATTTTTGCTGTACAGTACTGCGTCACAGACAGACTTCACTGCTGTGGTATATGATGGATTGGGAACATGGGACAGCGCTCCTGCATCACGTGCGTCGGAAGCGAAAGACCAGAACGTATCATTCATTCTTCTGACCTGTCCTGTACCCACTGCACTGCTCCAAGTATGTGCACTACATTGCTGCATGTAAAAAATGGGTCACTATTTGCAGCAGAGTATGCTTGTATGATGTAGGACATATATATCCTTGAGTATAGCCAAGAATCCATCAGGAGTAAACCTGTACTGAAGGGACATATAGCCGAGGAAGCCGTTAGAATGCATTCAGCAAAAATCTCAAGCGGTCGAGAATGAATATTTGAGTGCTCTATTTCTGCACGGACTTGAGTCTCCTTTTTTTCTAATCGGAGAAATGACTCACAACGGCACTTTCAAAGTCATTTGTCCGGAATTGCCATTGATGTTGATGATTTATCGGAGACACGCAAATCTTTTGGAATGGGACAGAGGCATAACTTGGTGAAATGGTTGGACCCTGGGGAATGTTCCGTTCGTCATAAATTACACTTCCTTCATTTTCTTCTCCTTATAACTCTTTTTTTTTTTTTTTTTTTCTGTACTTGAAAAAGTGTAGACACATTTAATGACACATGCAAATTTCACCACAGACTGCGGAATCAGAAACTGAATACCGTACACTGCCGTAATTCTGAATCGACACAAGTCACGAAGCACGAACAAGTGTATTTCCACACGTACTCCTGTTTGTTCATTACTTCTTTGCTTGATATGAAATGCCGACCATTATGCAGTACATGATCGCATTTTACAGCGGCGGATAAGTAAAATAACCACCTTGATAAAAAAGTGAAAAGTCCGCATGTATTCCTGAGATTATTCCAACGATTATTTAAATAGCTGAACCTGCTATCCAGAACAGCCGTGACGACGAAGAATAATCCTCAAGAATAGCTGAGGAATTCTCGCGCGATGAATCGTTGTGGCAGTTGGAAAGTTGTCACTGCCATGCAGGAAGTCGACAGCTCGTATAATGGGGTTCCAGGTTCTTCGCCCTCGGCCTCTGAATACCTCCACTCGGACTCTAAATCGACAACCCATCAGGGTCAGTAAAATTCTGGTGTATATTATGCTCGCGGGAACCGAACAAAGGAGAGCATGCTGTCCATCAATGCCTTGAACCATCAGCCATTCAAATATCATGACTGATTGAACTTTCTTAAACGCTTTGCAGCTAAGAATACTCAACTGTAGTGTACTAATACTGTAGTGGGTTACCGCGGCTAAAATTAAATCCCTCTAAGTCTAATTGCATGGCACAAGCAAACAAAAATCAATTTTTGCAGGTTTTCAGTTAAGGAAACAAGCATTTTTGGCAGGAAATATGCAAGAATTGCATGAATACTGTACATTGCAAATGGCAGTTATATTATGGGCCTATAAGTGCTTCTTATGAAACGAGTAGGCATGATGCTGTACTTATTGGCAGCAGGATTTCATTTGCCCATGAGTCTTTCACTTCCTTTCTAAACACAAAAAGTTACTTTTTTAGTAGTGCTTTTCCTCTTTGCTGTTTCAAGAAAATGATAGCCAGCAAAGGGCATCTGAAAATGTGAGTTACTGAGGCTTGCGATTAAAAGCCTTTGACTTACAAAGGTTTTTAAAACAGTGCTTTGCATGGATTTCAGACCAGATCTTGTAAAAAAAAAAAAAAGTGACTGGATGATTTGGTTTCAACTGCGTACAGTATTTACGAAATGCTGGCTGGAAGACGATAATAAGAGAGGTTCTTATTCGACCATGCAGGCGGACCAGGAGCATTTCGATTCTTCGCAGTCAAGTGCTGCCCCGGGAATGTGTGACTGTGAGTAACACAGGAGGAGAAGGAGAGGGACGAGAGAGCGATAGTGATTGCATTTTATTCATTTTGCTTTACTTCTCGGCCCATCTCCTTGACGCAAGGTGAAACCGCGACACGACAGCGGGGGCATGCAGGCTGTCGTGGAATCGCGCTTGCATGAGGCGGACAAATCTGTTGACAAGATCTGGGCTCCCGTTGCCCGGCGTCCCTTTGTGGGTCGCCGCGCGTGTTGCAGGCGCCCGGCTGATAATGACGTCGACATGATTTCCAAATGAGCCGCAGCCGAGGGATAATGAGGCTGCCGACCATGGCGACCCGCACTCCCGGCGAGGCGACATCACGCCCGCATTACATCCCACTCATGGGCCGACCGAAGTTTGAGTCGAACCACAGAGATGGTTCGTATACAGTACTGTACTGATCATGAGGCCTTCAGTCAATAGCGAACCATCCTGAAATCCACAGAAATGCGCTGTGGTGTGGGAAACTAAACTCTGCAATTCTATCGTTACGCAGTCGACCCTCCTTAAACCTCCAAAGCTTGTGGTGTAGAATTTTGGCAATTCAGCAGAGTTGGCAGTGTATCAAGTGAGGAGGGGGGCACATCTGAAAAAGCAGTTGCAGTCCTATACCCTTCCCCTCCTGCCAACTTATTCCTTGTTTCTTGGGAACATCAATCCCCCATTCTACAAGTCTTAAAACCGCGAACACTGTTTTGTGTAGGTTAATCTAGGTCAAGTTTGCTTAGTTTATATGTTGAGTTGATTAATTCAGGTTGGGTTGATTGATTTATGTTACTAAGCATGAGTTTCTTTTCATGTTTGCTAATTTTTTCTGGAATGAAATTCTGTTCAAAATACTGTATTAAGGTGGATGTGGGTATGGAGCAAAGCATGAGGTTCTCCTATCCTTTCAAGGGGAAGATCTGTTTTTGAGGAAGGTTTGGTGGAAACAGAGAGTGGCAGTTTATCAGGGGCAGTTATTCAGCGTGTCTGGTCAGCCGCTGGTTGGTCAATTCATGGTTGCGCACCTGTCAGTTGTCAAGCGCCGGTTGGTCCAACCGCCAGCCAGGGCAGTTCTTGGCCTTGCCAATCCCTAGCCCACCAAACTGAGGTTCGGTCACCCAATTGTTGGGGGACCCAAACAATCAGGTGACAAGAATCATGCTGAATTTTTTCAGAATTCAGTGAGCAGAATGGTATCCTACCACAGAATTTTTTTTTTTCAAAATTTCAGCAATGTTAAATTAGGTTAGGTTAGGTCAGCTTACGTTAGGTCAAGTTAGGTTGGGTTTGATACAATTTTTCTTTTTGAGAAAATTTTTATAAGATGAAATTTTGTAAAAAAAAATAATAATAACCTATGGTAGGATACCATTCTGCTCACCAAATTCTAGAAAGAATCAGCATGATTCTTGTCACCCAATTGCTTGGGTGCCCCAACAATCCGGTGACCAGACCGCAGTTTGGTGGACTGGGGATTGGCGAGGCCAAGGACTGCCCTGACTGGCAGTTAGACCAACCGGTGCTTGACAACCGGCGGGTGCGTGACTGTCAATCGACCGACTGGCAGATGACCCAGCAGTGGGGATCAACTGTACTATGAATTGAGTTTTGATCTTGCATGCTGCTGCTGATGTTGCTGATGAAGAAGAAATAGACGAGGATACGAAATTGGCGTGCTGTTCGAATCGGCAGCCAGCCTGAGCAGTCAAGCTCGCTATATACAGAGAAAACGGACAGCAGCAGTCTCGATTGTCGACACTACAGTATAGTGATGTCTTTCCTTGCTGGTAATTCGCGCCCATCAAGGGCAAACGACTCGCGTCGGTGCTCGTAACTGTAGAAAATGCCTGCTTGTCACTTCCCTTCCTACTGCTCGTTACCCACGACGGGATATGCTTTCGCCTCGAGAGGTAAACAACGCTCGCATTCCAGCTCCCACGCGACGTGGATGATGACGGGGTCGAGTCTGAGGAATCACGTACTCATCTACTTCATTCAGGGCAGTCTAAGCACTGTACTACTTTACAGCAGTACCATAATTTCTATGCAAGGTGGAAGCCATTCCTATTACGAAACTTCACTGAAAATGCTCATTCCTTTACTGTATTAGCCCAAGCCTGCGCAGAAGTTGGGGGAATTGCTCGTCATTTTTTCAGTGTCCGTGGAAAGATCCCCGAAATCGAGTTCTATAAATTTACAATGTTTAGTAAGAGAAACAATCTTTATAAAATGTGAAGTCCAACATTCATTTCTGGGCCAATGTTAATCCATGTCGAAAAGATGTCTTCAAAATACTTCCCCGAATCAGTTGCTGATGAGCACAAAATGTCCGTCATTTCGAATATACATAGGAACCACCATAACGGCTCATGTTCGGAGGCATGCCACAATCTGAAAATTATTTGGCGGAAATTCGATTTTTTTTTCGCCACGAATCACCCAAAAATATATTTCTACGCATGCCGGTGAATGGAAAAAGGAAAGTACTGTATGTGGGTAAGCATTCCAGGTTAAAAATAAAATGCTTATCGAACATCCTATCAAAAGTTTAACGTTACAATGTGAGGCATTATATGACAGAAGAATGTATTTTTCATGCGCTTCAATGCATTTTTGTACGAACTTGAAATCCAGTTCGAATGAATGATAAATTGACACGTGTTCAACCGAGTACATCTAGATTTCAAAAAATAATTTTGCATGGAAAAGCAGAAGCAAGACAGCGAGTTAATATAACAGGGATCAGTTGAACGTGTCCATCACTCATCTCAGCATCGTTAGTCAATGATTCCATCAACAGGGACAGTGTCCACCAAATTGTCCTCCCTATGCAACTAGGGCATCACATCCCAGAATTAAAACATGTTCTCCATACCTTAACTTCGCATGCTAATGAAGAGATCGTTCATCAGTGTAGTGCATTCCCAATAATGCAACAACGGCGCCTCAGTGGAAGGACTCCATCAATTCTTGTAAAACGTCCAATGCTGCAGTAAAGTACGTATGTAACACAGAATAAAACTTGGAAAAGGTTCCAATGCACCGAATGTTGGAAATAATAATACTTTGTAGCGGTATACAGTATATGAAAATCAAAGACACATTCCAGCGTATGCTGCATATGCTCTCGGAAATCAAATCCAAGTACTGTACAGTACATACCGAACAGTCAGCACAGAATAATACAGTTTTATGAAGTGGCACACTGCATGGGCAACATTCGGAAAAGAAGGCATGCATCCCTGTCAGCACGGATATCTTGCGCATGTAAAGTCAGCTGATATTATCTGCAATGCTACCTGCATTGGACTCACAGCGTGCAGTACAGTACAGTAGTGCAGTGCAAGTACGACTTCAGTACCTGTGCTTGTGTAAGACGCCAAATCGCTTCCTTTTTTGTTTTTTTCCTTGGGCAACCAGATGTGATGCCATGTACACGCAGCCCCAGCAGGACCGAGGATCGAGGGACACGCGTTAACGAAGAGTAAACAAGCACGGCCGGAATTCTGCGGTTCCGCGTAAATGCCGCAGCTTCCGCGCGTCTCCGCATTCCTCACAACCACGGAGAAACGAACTGCCGCTGTCCATGGTCTTGTTGTGCTTTCTTTCTTTCTTTCTTTCTTTCTTTCTTTCTTTCTTTCTTCTTCCTTGTCATTTCTTGACTGATGCTCTCTTCGTCGTTGTCGCGTCCGTCCATCATCGGGATTAAATGCCGTGTCCCCATCAGCAGGGGGAGAACGTCGGACTCATCCAAGTGATGCAAACGACCAAGATTCCTATCGCGCTCGTTTATCGGAGGCCAACGCGTCGTCGTTGTCGACCAGTCATTTAACAGGCCCTGGAATGAAGGTTTTTCCCAGGCCTGCCATTTTAATTGCTCAGCTCTGCATTTCCCCGATACCGACTGAATCTCGGCAGCCCCGCATCATCCCCAGCTCATGTCGAATTAAACGTTTTGTTTTCCCTGATTGTCACCCGAGGGCTTCGTCCGAGTTTCATTCCACCATATACTTACAATTTGAACGGACGGAATTTAACAGCGCAGCCAATGACTTTCCCTATTATTGTAATACCACGACAGACTATACTTCATGAACCTCAACATTTCTGACGACAGTGCACCAACTTTACTGACTCTGAGGGGTGCTAATGTATTCTAAATGAAGCACCGTCAATCGAAATATCGAAGAGGGATGTCATTTGTCAACTTTGGTAAGATGCTCCTTGGTAAGATGCTAACTTTGGTACAGCTACCACATGCAGCCAATAGACAAGCCAGAATATGATATTATGTAGTACAACACGGTACAGTTGTCTTACAGTTTATACAGACTTCATTTGTTCCACAGACTAGTCCTTAAACCAGCCAGCCCTTAAACAAAAATAGGATCCACCATAGACTTACATGTTGAATTTTTTAATTTTATTTGGAAAGGCTTTGAACTTTCCAAGATTCATGTCCCATTTTACAGATTCCAAAATTTGCCAAAAATTCAGTGTTGAGTAGATTTTAGAAATTTTTCGCGTGTTGCATGCTCAAAGATGTTTTTTTTCAGTTTTTTAGGCATGCAAAAATATTGAAATTTGACAGAGGTACAAGAAAAAATAGTAAAACCTTTTTTTAAATTGTACAAAAATCCACAAAAAAGGTTTTTATCCCTTGAACTGTTTTCAACAGTTTTAAATGAAAAAATGCAAAACTCTGAAACATCAGTGTGCATGGCACCCTGCAAGCAGTTTTGAACTTCCATCAAACAAAAAAGTTAGGATGTCCTAAACTGAAAAATTTAAATTCTTGTATCTGTTCTTCCTCCCAATTTTCCATATCAAGAAATTTGCCAAAAAGGTAATTATGCACTAAAATTCAATTTACAACTGCATTGGAAGTGTCATAAAGTTATCTACATTTTCAATTTCTTAAACCTGCAAAAATTCACTGAGTTAAAAATGAAAATGTAAGATCTTTTCCAAATCACTTATTCCAATATTTCAGTTTTTCTCAAGTTTAAAAATATATTTAAAATTTTCTTCTTTACGAAATCACACAATGTTCATGTGTTGAGGCAGTGTCCACATGTTGGGCCTTTTTTTATTGAATTTTTATTGGAAAATAAGTGTCCTAATGTTGAATTGTCTGCATATTGAGGTGTCCACATGTGGAGGTCTCACTGTGTACAGGTCACATGTGGGGTATATCTCAAAAAGTCAATTATGGCAATAAGCAGGTGCAGGAAAACTGCTCCAGTATAGACGAGGTACATACTGTACATACAGTACTGAATACGTCCAGCATTTTCAAATCTCCCTGAGATAATTCAGAATCAAGCTCTCGATCAGTAATGATAATAACCGGCTTTTGCTGATGGCAGCCAACAATGTGTTGAATTTGAGGATTCGATTATTCAGGACATGCTGTTATCAACAAACGCGTCTAGCTGGACATACAGTACCTTTCTTTCAAACCATTTAATCGCATTTTCTTTGGCTTTGACTTATTGGAGCGACGATGGAAAAAACAATGGTCTCAATAAGAAAGATGCACAGTAAATAGAGCAGCAGTTCTGTGCATGCATGCAGGCGGGCGAGTACACTGTGTATACGAGTTGACTTGCAAAGAATCGAGACGCGTCATCATCAGCGGCACCAGAGAACCGTCCTGATGATAGATGGTGCTCTGGAGCGGTGACTTGGTGAGTGAGTGACGCTGGAGACGACGGGTTGCAACATTGGCGATGAGGATTCGAGAGACAGTGTCGGGAATACAGCGTCACCCGTGTTCGGGCCGACGAGCGAGCGACGCGGATTGACAGGTGAGTGACGATACACTCGCCAGATATGCTTTGATCCGCGGCTACGGAGACGGCGGTGACGAGCAGACTCGAGATCCTCGGCTCCTGATACTCTTGTAGTCGTTATCGTACGGTATATACAGTACAGTACAATACAGTAGTTGCTCTTGCGAGCCGTGCAGCCACGGACCAATCAATGAGGCGGGATTCCAACAATAAAGGAGGACTCGATGAGACGAGGCGATTTTCTTGTCTGCTGCCTTTGTCCCACAGCATCCACCCGACGTGACTGTCGTCTCAATCAAGGAGCAACAAAAACAAAACCATGCAGCGTTTCTGTATACCGTATATCCTGCAGCATGTACGAGTACATGTGCTGCTCCTACACCTGCTGTGTATGCGGGATGTCTGCTGTACATGGCTACATGGTGAAGAATGAAGACGGGATGATGAGGCGTCTTATTCTTTCGTACACGGACTCTTCACGTCTCACGCCTCGCCATATATCCACAGCAAATGCGACACTTGCGTCATCAATTTTTCCCAATTTGGGCTTCAATGTACTGTGTATATAGGATGTGCGAACGTGACATTTGATATAGAACGAATTTAAATTGGCATTCGAATTCTGCCGAAAGGGTTACCGTATATTTAAAAGTTACGCTTACAATACTTAAACGACTGCTGCTACGTAAATTCGGTGCGTCAAGACTACGCGTGCTACATATACAGCCTGCTGCAAATAAGGCATGCATATCATCCAGAATGACTTTAACTGCTGACGACCAGTCAAATTTTTTTTTTTTCAGGTATATGACGAAATCCTTCTTTCTCGTGGAGAAACACTGTAGTCATTATCCTGTAGCACCCAAGAAACGATCCAAGTTTTTCCATTCTGATTTTTCAATCGATCTATTCATTATCACCTCCGCGGAAAACCGGATGTTTGTCAATCACATATTTCATACCTTTTTGCAGGTAATTGTTTAGACTTATTTGAGACACTATTTTTTTTAAGGCAAGTGTGTAAGACGATTGGAGTCAAGTGACTTTGAGTTCGGTCTTTGCACCACAAAATTTTAGTTTTTTGGATTGATAATTCATACCTTTTGTGGATTGTGAATGTTTTTATAGCATTTGGTAACACCTAAAGCTGCTACCAAAGATTTGGCGCAGTACATCCTCGCTGTGGTGGTATCTACCCCCATGCAAGATTAATCAAAATGAAGAAAGAAAATACACTCAACCTTGCCGGACTTGCAAAAATCCAAGTTTGTTCACTAAATAGTATAACCGAAATTTACTGAGGAATCCGCAATTGGAAAATTTCGGATTTTGAAGCCCGATGCGAACTAAGAAAACTCAAGAGAGCACAAAATCGTGTCAACCTTATCGCAGTAGAACGCTGTTCGGGGAAAAAAAATTTTGACCGTGGTCCGGGCAATAAAAAAAAAAAACCTGTTTCAGCGCCAAAAAGGGGATTTACACAGGTCATTCCGTCGTATACAGTGCAATGCACAGTATACTTGTTATTATTCCCTGCGGAAAACAGGCTTAAATTGGAGGAATGTGTGCAACCTGGAGGAGATACAGTACTGCGAATCGAATAATGCGCTGTATTTATTGATGTGATCTGACGATATATATAGAGACGCTTCCATCAGGACCTTTCAATAAGATTCGAGAGGCGTCCCGCGCGCGGACCATCGGCGGATGATAGATGAATAGAAAGGGGAACCAGAAAACAGGACAGTATCTAGAGATACCTTTGGGGTCTGGACAGTTTTGTACGCGTGAGTTCTGTCGCCTTTGAAGAGCGAGAAGCCTTTGTGCATGTAGCCCGCCACTCCTTATTCTAATCCTCTACTGTGCTTGATCTCTGGTCTCTTTAGATATGGAGTCATCCATCCAGTCCGGTAACAAGGTCGCAGCTGTCAGTCGTCGGCGATGATGACTGAATCGCGATTGTCCTCTGTCTACACTGTCACGAATCAAGATTATTGTTTCAGGCCGAACAAGGAGCCTTCATCGCCAAGTACTGTACTGTACTGCATACGATACATAATGTATACTACAGTACTTCATCTGGCACTATATACTGTACCTCGTGCTTGTGATGGCTCATATGATTGTGTCTCCGCACAGCTTCTCCTTTCTTTTCCATTTTCCCTTGACTTCGGCTGTATTTCGCGCATTATTGTGCTGACACGGATCCATGAACTGTTTAGCACATTCTCACAATCACCTGATCCAGGCGGAAACTCACAATTAACCCGTGATGTGCATGTTGCAGCAGTACTGCAGCAGTAGCACTACAGAACTACATGTACATACACACAACTACCAGATACAACGCAGAGGATCTGACTAGTGTCGAAATGCGTCAGTCATCAGCACAGTCACCGCACGCTGAAGCAGCAGTTGCACTTTTTGATGATGGACGGACCTCTGACGATGACTCTCTTCAGTTGTAACAAGAAACTACAACTAAAACCTGTATATCATCCAGCCAGCACAATGTTTCCGCGTGTTCGGTCAAACTTGGCACTTCTCCCACAAAAGCATTTCCCAAGGAAACTGCCCCTCAAAATACGTGTTTGCAACAGCGCTTTTTTGAGGCACATGCATTCAATGTTTGTGGGCTCTGTCATCGCCGCAGATGAGTAATCTCAAAGCCATTCACAGCCTCTCAAAGAAAGAAAAAGAAAGAAAGCCGGCTCATCACACGTATGATATTTGCCGGAAATATGGTATGAAATTTATAACTCAGGTAAGAATCTGCATGCAAAAATGGGAAGTTCGACAGGTACCATCGCCAATTATTATAAGCAACACGGGAACCATTTGCAGAGATCGAAAGACCTGGAACATGAGACTCAGGGTTTCAAAGTTATTTAAAGGATGGACTGTCTTGTTCCAATGAACTGGAAAAACAAACAAGGGAACAAACAGAATTTGATTCAGATTTGTTATGCATTGAGACTTCCATGCAGACGTGGACATAATTGGTGCATCAAGAGTGTACCTCAGTTGAGTCTTGTTTTCCAATACACCTACATTATAGAATTTTTAATTGGTGCTTCATGGAAAAAATGTTCTTCAGAATTTCATGGAATTTTTTCTCCACTTGAATTTGATGCAGTGAATATCTTTTCAACCCAATCAGAACATTTAGAGCATTAAATAGTATACTGCTGTACAGTTCATTGAAATGTTGGCATCTGTAAAAATTGCATCCATGTCGCAAAGAAAGAAGGAAGTCCCTCTGAGCTATAGGTATTTTTTAAAATTTGCTGTATGGGTGGAAAAGTGATGGGAAAAGTACCAAAAGAATTTTTCTTGCATACATCTAACTGTTGGAAATATATGTTTCTTGCAATTGAGCAAAATAAAAGTAAATTTTCCTGAAATTTATAAGAAATTGTATCATGCAATGTCCTCATGTCAAGTCAGTGTCTGTATTTTGGACCTTTTTCAAATGATTTTTTCTTTGAAAAATAAGTGTCCCTATGTTGAATTGTCCCCATGTCATGATGTCCACATGTTGGGGTCTCACTGTATTCATGGATTCCAATGCAAATACAGCAGGTTACCACCTACTCATCCCAGTTTCAATTGGAGCAAATTAAACCTGATCGTTTTTTGACAAACGACTACGCTTTTCGATTATTATTCAAGCCCACTACAGCAGTTGGATATACAGAGGATTATATGATGGAGAAAACTGTCACCATGCTTATATGCATGCATCCTTTCCTAGATACACATAAAGACTGCGAAATCTCCATAGTCCTGATTTTTTTCACCAGTTCAACGCGTGAGTCCCATGTACAGTAAACATAGAGACCATCACGGGCGGATACATCAGTATATGCAGATGGAATCGGCCGCATTAAACAACAGAGTTTTCGTTTCCTTAATTATAGCAACTCCCGTCATCAGCTGCTGCACGATGAGCGCCTGAAAGCTATGCAGAGAATACTTGACAGTGTTTCGTCGGAATCCACCACCGGGAGATTGGCGAGGTTTCACCTTGAAGGTGACAAACGATTTGCACGACACTTTGGAAACGAAAACAAGGACGTGCAACAATCACGTGCTTGACGAAATGACGACGATGTAACTCGAATCATGTGACGACGAGAATCCTGCCAGCATGCCTACGTTACAGAGGAAGTCGACGAGAGAGAGGACACGATGAAAGGGAATTTAAGACGAACACTTTCAGTCTGGTTTTGAGCGACAAGTTGAAGCATCGCCAAGAGTACCAATAAATACAGCAGCATCTTCATCCACAGACAAGTGACTGATGGCATCCATCCGTTGTAGTACGTTGCCTAGTCTTGACCTGAGCTGCAGGTTGGCTTCGAAAGGTTCGGTCTTTGAGGGGCACATCACCAGTAGCTGCTGTTTGATTATATTGAGCAAAATTCTTGATATCCGGAGACGGTAGAAACGAACCCTGTCACATCCGGGAAAGTGTATCTGTACAGTATACAGTGAACTGTACTGTACTACGACTGCCTTTCCTTCATCAGTAAGTGAAAAAGTCAAGCTCAGCAGCAGGCATGCTGGATGCGCGAACCGTTTACAACGGGACAAGAGGGCTTCACATACAACCATGTCCTCAAAGACGAAGAAGAAGAAGAAGAAGGAGACAATAAGTGATCGACTACGGAGAATGAAAAGCTTCAGTGACGATGGAGACAGCGGGGGAATGGGGGATCGAGAGCAAGGAGAGAAGAAGCAAGTTTTTATTTTTCCTTCCGTTATTTCGATACATAAACCCGACTCGACGCGAGTCTGACGACATAAATCAAGTTTTACGCGGCTTGTATAATGAACACGAAGCAGAGTGACAGGAACCTGGGATCGCGCGCCCGGAACGTGATCGATGCGGCCAACAGGAAAAGGGTCCGACGGCGGACTTCCCACGCTGTCGACAAATCGAGTGCCGGTCATATCTCTCTCTCTCTCTCTCTCTCTCTCCTCCCGTCCTTCTCTTTCTTTCTTTCTTTCTTTCTTTCTTTCTTTGTTTTGTTGAAGAATCTGTGGACCTCTCTATTGATACGTGACTTTATTGCACTCGCCATATTAAGGCTATCTCCTCGATACACGTATTGCCCGATATACTTGGATGCAGGAGATATAGGGTGCCATCATCACGCATCACCGGCGCGATCATGGAATATAACATGATACCGTTCATTTTGTTTGGCAGCACTGCTTCGGTCAAAAACCCATCTGTTTCAGTATATAGTCTACATTCTAGAATACAGTACATCTTCCGTATACAGTAGTGGTGCAGAAGAATCTCGTCACAGTAGCGGAGCTATTATTGGAATGACTCTGAAATAGATTTGTTTTAGTGGAAAGTGTGCCATAAAAACGAAATCCGCAATCGTCAGTCAGTCGACTGTCGAGGGATCGTCGAGAGCCATGTCATTCATGATCCTCAAGTCAGGCGCAACAACAGGAATAAAGAGGAATGTGCCTTCGGAATACTGTACAATGGGAGTGATGCAGTGCCAGGAATTCCCGGCTTTATTGCTCGTGTCTCGGCGCGCGGGTGGTGACGGACTCGTCGTCGACACGGAAGCGACAGTTGAGCCCACCACAGCCGACGGCACAATTCCCGACACCACTACGTCAGCCGAACGGTGTGTGACACACATCGGGCGGATGATGATGAAGAATGACGAGAATTATCTCGTATAATGGAATGAAACGAAAAAGAGAAGAAAAAGAGATGCATGATGTATTTATACCGTATACATACAGCAGCAAAGACCTGCTGGAAAAAGAAGAAGAAGAAGAGGAAGAGGGGGAAAGAACACGATCCGGCCCCATGCATGATGACGATGCCGCGACGAGGTGTCGACACGCAATTAAACGCTGCCTCCGACGACGTAAACATCGGCTCGTCGTCGTCAGCACTGACGATCCGCAACCCCGTCCTCGTCATCGTCGGACGGATCTCGGCTAACGACCGACAACAAACGCGCCTTTTTCGTGCTTGCCTCATTACGCCGGGCCTCGTTATTATTGTAGACGATCAAGTGAGTGAGTGAGTGAGTCAGTCCAGTATCCAGTCCAGTCTAGGCATTTCGCAACGGCGATATTCTTTCGCGCAGTCCGCGTCATGACCACATCATCATGATCCATCGTCGTCAGCATGCAGTACTGCATGCGAATCACTGACTCGTCGGTCGTCGCCTAGCCTTGCTCGTCGTCCTTCCCTTCATCACTCTGTTTCATCCCTATTACAAACAGTACTGCTTGGCTGCTGCCTGTTGCCCACATCACCTGACACCTGCTGCTGCCTCCGAATTTGTCCATCATCCATCGTGCAACGCGAAGGGTGTATAGCTCATGCACGCGAGAAAAAAAAGAAGAAAAAAAAAAAGAAACCTTATTGTTATCCTCGGTCGTGTAATGCAGTACAGTACTGTATATTTACACAGTGTACATCAACTGTATAGTTAATGGAGGAAATGGCCATTTTCATCTCATCACCATGCAGCCTATACGATGATAACTCGACCAGTGATTTACAGTATACAGTACAGTGCGTATACTAGTTTACTGTACACGTTATTCTTGCCGTTTATTGATGAGCTCACAACAATCCCAACAATTAAAGTACTGTATAATTCAAACGAGAGGCTGGTGGATCGAAAAAAAGGAACGGGGTAAAGTCCAATAAAACATCATCCGGACAAATTTACGACTTTCGATCGTGACGATTACTTCCTCAAGGATGGAAATCGTGTAGCAATCGCATCATCTGATCAGGCTGCTGCTGCTTGTGCATCCCCTGTAGTAATTCATCCGCGTGCATAAAAACTCGAACAAGTGATTTTCCCCTCGAAAACCTCGTATCATCGTCGACGTCCGGGATTTAGAAAAATCCCCATTTATGTATTCAGGTTTTTATTCGTGCGCGGATTCTTCCGAAACTCATCATCGTCATTATACCTTTTGGCGGGCGCAGGGATAAGTTTTACATAGAACAGTGCAGTATTGTTCAGTACTTAATTCGAGGTGAAGGGGGCAACTGCTGCAGGCCCTCCGAAAAAGTCCTTCTTTCGCTATACAGTAGATTGTTGGTGGTGACTGGTGACGCCCATTTCGGGATCTCGGCAGACGAGTGGAAATGGCGTAAGCGCATCACAATTGGCAAGTCATGGTCAAACAAATCACATTTCCATTCCAAAATATGGCTGGTTTACAGCATACGGTCGTTCGTTTTCAGCTTCATACTTCCGTCCAAGCACGTACAATGGGATGCATGAGGCACCATCATTCTATAGGCACCATCAGAGGCAACAAACAAAAAAATAGATTATTTCGCTGACATTGAGGAAAAATTGAATTGACCAAACAGCTACAACGGATGAATGTGAACTGCCTTATACCTCTTTGCGGTTACAAATACAGTTGCAAGGATCTATATGGCTGCTGCACAGTTTATAAATCTAGATCGTTCATCGAAGCACCCTCGGCATTGCCTAGAAGAATCTGGCGCCAGAAGTTGTAGAGTATGCGTCATCAGTCGTCATGAAATTACCGAAGGTTTTATTTGCTTCCTGCTCGACTGATACATATTGTGTATAGAGATACAAATATCACTTTAATTTTGGTCTCGTTTCATGAAAAAAATAGTAAGTATCCACAGTAGTTGCATCCAACATTTTGATGCAAAAGATTCAAATGCTTGCTGTTTTATTGCTCCTCTGTAGGTTCTTCCTCCCTCGTGAAGTTAGTTCATTGACACGGGGTACATATTTATTTTTGCTAAAAAGTGCTAATTTCGGAATGTTTGCAGATCGAAGCCCGAATTACTTCATTCTCAATATCCTTTCGACTAGCATACATAGACTCATCTTCGTGACGTTGATTTCGGACAATTCGGAATTATTCCGTGTAGTTCACGCAGTCCTGGCGATGATAATGACGACAAAGACAAGCATCAGGGCAACAAGACGATGGAATACTGTGTACAGCATGCCGATCAAGCCATGATTAAATGAGCAAATAAATAGACTAAAGTCGTGTGATGCGTACAAAATTCCCGTTTCTTTCGCCCTCTCACGCTCGCGTTCAAGTGAAGAAACGACCGAAGGCGGCTTCGATTCCGAGGCCCACAAGAAAACGCAACAAATCGCGATCAATTCTCCTGCCGGTCACCGAGATTCCTCCTGAATAGATAAAAATCCCGCAAGGCAAGAATATTTCCTCGAAAACAAAGAAAAAAAAAGAGAGAAAAAAGATGATTTAAATCCCTGGTGTGACTCGTCTGGAGCCCTCGGGGATAACGAAACCAACCCCTGGAAGGACACGGGCTGAATAAAAAGAAAAATGCATGAGGAAATCGCCCGCCCGTCACTGAATATCGGCATCTTTTCGCAAACAGGCACCAGATTCACCGACAAAGCCGCAAAGCTGATAAATATTTCATAACCTCTCGACGGCTATTTTTCAATCTCTGTCAAACTGCGACGGAGCGGAAGGAAAGCGAGGAGAGATGAGGAGGAGGAGAGGGAAGAAGAAGAAGAAGAAGAAGAAACAGCACATTCTCGCGGTCTGTTCAGCAGGAAGGGGCAAACTGTGAGGAAAAGTACTGTAATGTAGTTCTCTGTAAAGCCCCAATTCGACTTCAGAACAAGAAAGGAAGCGAGTTCCGTCCTCGAGGGACCAACAACAACGGAACACAGAGTCGGAAAACCTTTCTTCACGATCATTCCCTACTCTATTTCTTCTTCTTCTGCTTCATTCTTCCTTGTCCGACAGGCGTCAAACACTGAACAAAACCATTTGTTGCCAGCATGAAACAAACTTGGGAGTTTGAGAAATGACTGGTGGTGTGTCGAAGATCACGATTTGCTGACAAGGAAATTCCTATACTCGGCCACGCAAGCCGGAAACAACTGCTCCAAAGAACAAAAGAGAGGGAAACAAACATGAAAATTCCAGGGGTTGCGTGTGACTGAAAAAAACAAACAAAAAGTATTGCACAGCTGGCACGTGGATCAACAATGGCGCCGATCGGTCACCGTCTCCACCGGCGTCTTGAATTTGTCCCCATCCATTCGAGCAAAATCACTTTCCCCGCTCAATTTTTTTTTTTTTTATATTGTTTCTTTCCCGTCCGTGATTGCGATGAAAATGTCTCGACAAGAATATGAGGAGAACGATGCACAATGGAGAAAGTCAAGTATCACAACGGAGATACAGTAAGTAGGTAAGGAGGCATTCTTCGTCGTGGTGACGCGTGCCATCGTCGTCGTCTGCTGCCAACCAGGGTGGAATACAATGTCCGATTCTCGTCTCCAACATGCACTCATTCTGCCCCCGGAATCGCCATCCGCTAAACAAAGGCCTGTCACACTCACAGCAGCATCTCGATGCCATCGACAGCAACCCATGGCGGTGCTGTTGACGACAAGGGGACGAAAGCGTTGCCGAACTCATTTAATTCGTCTTCTCCGCACACTTAGTACGGCTATCTGGTCATATATTATTCCCCTCATCATCATCACCTACCAACCAACGAACCAACCGGATCACCCGCATCCGTTATGAAACAAAAACAACGCGGAGGGCTGGGAATTCCACGTGATTATCTTAGCCACTATCTAGGAAGTGAAATAGGGAGTCATATGCAGAACCTGGAACAGTTTTACTCAATTTTGAACACTTGGAAAGATATTTGCCAGTTCGAAGCACAGCACGATTGGGTGTCCGAGGAAAAGGTACAATACAGTACAGTACAGTACTTGTACACTGTACTGCACTGTCAAGTCATCAAGTTATATGAAGAAGTCAGACTCAGAATTATTCAACAATCGAAATCTCGGACAAAACTTTGAGTATAGATTAAAAACTAGAAATTAACACTTTATGCTGACTTAAAAGCCGGAAGGATATGCTTCGAAATACAGTAGTTGTTCACTTGTTCTCAATGCGATCCACTAATGGAAAAAGGAAAACTGTTTTCACCTCTATACAATGTTTTTCTATCCTTTTCTTCGGTCGTATAATGAGTGATACACCAAGAATTTACGATCCCATTAACTGACGACGGAGGGGAAACTCCGCCTGACCTGAACTGAAAGTCTAAAACTTTATCCACAACCAATCACGCATGAATATCCCAGCATTTCTTTATGAATTTGCTCCCCGATTGACGACATTCCTGACTTGGAAGATCGAGGATCTTCGAGGCACACTGAATCCTGCAGCTGCAGATTCCGACATCATCCCCTGTCCAACCAAGAATCGGTTCATCGTCTTTTCCACCCTGGTCAACAGTGAGGTTGAGTTCGAACCGGGCACAAGTTTCGGCGTCAGGAAGGAACAAAACAAAACAAGCCAAAACAAAAAACAAAAAAAAGTAAGAGCGACGCGGCTCAGCGTGGACGATGATGATGATGCTGATGACGCGGACTTGAGAAACAACAGAGTTACAGCGAGACTATAACCGATGGGCGCCGAAGAGCGACGAGAGCGCAGGTGGCTGCAAGTGCGGGTAAAGAGCGGCGGCGGCGGCTGCAGCGGCCGCCGTGGGACTGAAGGGCGAGAAGCCCTGATGGGCGGCCGTTGCTGTGGCCGCCGGCATCGGCGCTGGAGCCGTCAGAAAGCTCGGGTACAGGGACGCCGCCGACTGCGACACCGGCGGCGGTGGCTTCAGTGCCGTCGCTGCCGTGGGTGACGACGCCAACGATGACACCGAGGACGACGACGACGACGTTGCTGCTGCTGCTGCAGCTGCCGCCGCCGCTGCTGCTGCAGCATACGGGTGAAACCGTGGCACTGAAAACGGACTCCTCGCGTAGGCTGCCAAGAGTTCCGCTTGGGCCTGTTCTGCTGCTGCTGCAGCCGAGGTGTGGGTCCGCAGGTGGGCCAGCAGCTCGTCCGACGACGAGAAGCACTTTCCGCAGTAGGTGGGCGACGCCGAGTCGGCGTTGATCCAGTTGCACACATAGGGACGGGGGGTCTGCTGGTGCTGGTGGTGCTGGGCAGCAGCCGACAGACAGCCGGCGCAGAACGGGTCTCGACACTGCACGCCGCCGGGGTCGCCGGCCTTGCCCGAGTGGCGGTTGTAGGCCATAAGGTAGGACGAGGCGGCCATTGAGGCCCGCAGTGCAGCCAGGGACGCGGCGGACCACGAGTCCTGCGCCGTCGGGTAAGCCGGCGCCGTCGGGGTGGGGAACGAGTAGGGGAAGAAGGACGATAGCGCGTCGCCGGGTTTGAAGGCGCCGGCGCCCAGCGACAAGTGTTTGTACGGGTCAGCCGCCGCTGCTGCTGCTGCCGAGGCTGCGGCCGCAGCTGCTGCTGACGTCAGGGCCGGCGAGTCTGCCTTCTTACTGCTCACAGCCTTGAAAAGAAGAGAGAAAAGAAAACAAACGGATGGATTATGCAAATGACACGAACGCGGTTCATCAGCAGTACAAGAAAGATATTGAAAGGAAAAAGCAAAAATAAAAAAAAAAACGTTTTGGTCCGATTTTGTGTCTGTGTCCTCCTGACCCTCTCGGACGGTGGCTTGCTCCCATTATCCCAGCCGTTCCCGTCCAAGTACAGTATAAAGCATACAGCTCTGATCTCCGTTTAGAATTGGGAGCTGCTGTCCCCGAAGCGCGCTTAACATGGCATCCCCAACTGATTATCGACCAATACTTGTACAAGCAGGTATGTCGGAGACGAACGATGTGAATAATGCGGACTTGCACGCTCAGCACAAATGATTCGAACGCAGCGACTGTCTTATGCTTTCTTCTCCTTCTCCTTTATCCGTGCATGCGGGGATCTCGACACTGGGGCATCGGGCATATGACGAATGCTTGTAAATTCGCGCAGGAATACACATCAGTAGTGTAGTGGAACGGAGCGACAACAGAGTTTGAGTCCTTGGGAAGTACTGCAAAGGAATTTGGGATTGTCACGTTCGGAACAGCAATTTATCATTATAAGGGAAACATCTTCAGTAAAAGGAGATGGAACGAAGATACTGTAGTTATCTGAGCTCGAACGATCGCCACACTGCGATGACAACGAATTTAATTTTTAGGTTACCAGGTTTGTGTTGGTGTGCCTTTCCTTTCCTTTTTTTTTTGTGGAGTATCTACAGGTTTGGCCAAGGAGAACAAGATGAGGATGCTGCTGAGGGACAGAGGCTTTGGGTGCGCTATTTTCTTTCTTGGGTAGTGTTAATTCTCCAAGTCGGGGCTGTAAGAAAATAGGGGAAAGTGCGGCGCTTGCGCAACTGGAGTTTTTGTTCTTTTTCTTTTTGTATGCACCAGAGCGATAAAAAAATTCGCGCGGATTTTTGCGACCTCCGGGAAGCAACCGTCAGAGACCGATTCTTGCTGTTGTAGAAGAGAGGGGTGTATCTAAAAAACCTTGTTTTAGCTCATTACCTGGAAATTTTTTGCTGCTGTTTGGAGGAATGAAAAGTCTGATCACCAGGCTCAAGTCTGCCATCATTTTCCTACCACAATTATACAACATTGAAACGAAGTGCAATTGAAGGACTGCCGATTCTTCGTTTTCAGGTATAGTTTACCCAGACCTCCAGTTTCAATACTGAATCGGATTCTCTTTGTCTCGATTTACAGTCATTCGTACTTGAACTGTCAAAAAAACAAAACAAAGATGTACAAGCTCCATGTGACGCACACCCACGCAAATCGCTGTCAAATTTGGTCCCAGACGAGCATAACTTCGCACATTACCATATACAGTATACTTCTTAAATACCAGCTGTGCACCTTTTTGTTCTCAAAATGTATAGGAAGAAAAGGGATGCGTGTCGCAGGCGGGTACAGCATACATTTTACAAGAAGTCTAAAATTTTAGTTGCGTATTACACTTCCTACTTGGATGTACAGAGAAATTCCGAAAGAATTTTAATATGAAAAAATAATTTCTCATGGAAACAATTGGAAAGCACAGCAGTAAAGACGTATTTGGGTTGATTTCGCGTCTAATTTCGAACTGTGAATGTTCTCCTTTTTGAATTATCGCAGAGTTGTCGAGTCACAAACAATAGTCTTACTCGGGGAGACGACTTTAATCTAAATTTCATCCGGGAAAACCTGGGTGCTGGGTGTGTTACTTATTGTACTGGGGTACTCGAGTAAATACGGCATACCTCTATGGAAAATCTGCTGCGCAACTTACCATAATACACAATAGTAGCAATAAAACAAAAGGAATAAATAAAAGAAAGACATAATGATATTCTGTATACAGCCATGCTGAAGGGAAATGCAGAGAGCGCACTCGATACAGTTGCAGCAATAAGTGTTTCATTGCCATCATGCAATGGAAGAGGAAAGCATAGACCATAGACTCATATAGAGCACATGCAGCAGAGGCACTGTACCTGATGGTGGATGTCGTCCGCACGCGCTCGCTTCGGGCTCGACGCCCCGTCGCTGCTCACCGACTTGCTGTCCCCGCTCACGTCCAGCGCGGGGTTCTCGTGCTGGACCAGCGGCGACCCACTGCGACGCCCCTCTCGGCTGTTGGGTGGAGAACTCTTTCCTTTCCTCGTCGACTTCTGCGAAATACAAGAAAAGGATGCCGTGATGAAGAAAAGCTATACGTACTGCGTTCTTGAAACTGCGCGCCTTTTTTGTTTTTGTTTTGGTATGCAGTATTACGTGTACTGTTGTTTCCTTCTTTTATTCCTCGTTTTTTCAAATCTGTACATACGCTCGTGGTCTCTTATTCGCACCAAAACCATTATGCCTGTACTGTACTTATTACTTGAATACCACATGGCGCCTTTTTTTCGAATTTGAAAGGAAAAGTATTATAAAAATTATTCCGCTAGAAAGGTTTGAAAAGTTCGGCGTCCTTTTTTTTTTTAAAATACATTGCCGTTTTAGAGTAGCTAAAAATGGGGCTTGCGTCTTACCCGGAAGACAATTTCATCATAATTTTTGACTGAAAACCCCTGGTGCCCGTTTTACTCATATTTTTACCCAGAGTAAACACAGTATTTACTCAAGAGTCTCAGTTCCCATCAGCAACGTGGCGAAAAAAAATGGGCGATTGATATGGGCCTCAGATGCGAGAAATGTAAACAGAAGTTACAGGAACCGAACTCGTACTTTCGCGTTGGCCGTCATTGCGAACTTTACTTTCTCGCAGGAAAAAAGCAACAGTACTATGTACCACCGAGCATAGCTGGGACTGGGTAAATCAATTTCGATGAAACTTGTTCGGTTTTGCAATATCATGCAGCTCCGTCCCCCGATTTATTGAAGGAACCACGGCTATACAGTATAGATGCGCAGCAGTAACGAGACAAAGCCAGAACAAAAAAGAGGCGACTGCAATGGTCGTCAGTCGACACCACTCGACAGACCTTTCACATTTTATCCCGATCACTCATTCATTCCATAGCCAAGCCACCACGACATTCCCCGACGTCGTTCTTTGAGCGACGAAGCACCCGCCAAATGAGCCCCATAAACCCCGGGCACACAACACGGCATAAATCACCAGTTTGCTTGCCTCATCGTCCTTCTCCGTCTGTCTCTTTTTCTCTCCATCTCTCTCTCTCTCACTTGCCAGCACACATTTCGCACGGGTCATAAATTCAAGCCAGGGGCTTGATGCGAAAAAGATCGACGAGTGAGATTGCGTGTCGACGCCTATACGTCGTCGTGGGTCGACGGGGGAGGCAAGAGGAGGAAAGGAAACTATACCACACACACACACACACACACACACACACGTGTGCGACAACGACGTCGAGTGTCGGCGCTTTAAGCCGTGATTTGTGCGCCAGTGTCGCGGGATGAAATCCGCGCGGGCAAACGGGTTCCAGGCGTGATTGATGACCCGACTCAGGATACGGTCCCACGGGCCACGACAGAGGAGCAGAGGGATGCGACCGACAAGATAAAGCGACTCGACGCTGTGCGGGGACTGGGGAGACACACACATGCACACCCAGCTGTATAGGAGGAAGAAGAAGAAGAGAATGACTGACTGACCCACTATTCCACAGAGTCTTCTTCTTCTTCTTTTCGTCGGTACGTTCATCCCCGTCCCATTTTCTTACTTTCTTTCGTATTTCGTGCCGTTGTTTTAAATGCGTCTTCCGCATGTTTTTCAATTACTTTCGTCCTTGTCGGGTTCCCGCTAATGTGGTCTATTCACTCATTCGCTACAATGCAGTGTTTCTGAACGGCTGCATTTGTGTCCGCCAACTGGCACACAGAACGAAGATAAATGAACAACTAACCAACTACAGTACAGTAATTGCTTGGAAGAAAAGAAATAAATAAAACCGTTCTCTGGAGGGATGTTATTGTAATAAAAAAAAGGAACAACTTCCACGTGAGATCATCCGGAAGAAATATATCATTTCATTTTGCGCGGCTTACATTTGGCAGTCGAAGATTGCAAAGATATTATTGCTATTAAAGCGACTAGCCTTGGGGTTGTATAGATAGAAGAAGAAAAGAGGGCATTGAAGAATTTCGTTCATAAATCTTAAAGTTTCTGCAATTTCTCCATTTGAGGTCGGAAATTATCTTTATTCCTAAAGATGAGTCATTCTTTCGCATCTGAAAACTGCTGTATGATTCAAGTGACGATGAGGAACAGAAGTCAGTTGCAATACTGCAAATCGACCTGGGAAGCATCGCAAAATTGTTCACCACATCAAGATAAGATTTCGAGCTGAACAGGACTGCCAAAAATGTTTCCCCCATTTCGGATGTGCGACATCAACTGCTGCGGTAGAGTATGTTATAATAAACGCTTCCAATACATTGCATCTACGGTATTGCTGCAGCGCTTGAACATGTACCATAATCGCAAATTCAGCAGTATACTGTATACTGTATAGGGAGCAGGCGTGTGCAGACGATTTGCACGCTTGAAATGCCTGAAGAAGCAAAGATGAATTCATTGTGTCCTTGCTTTCACCATTTCGAGAATACCGCATTGAAAAATTACTCGGATTGGGATCCTGTAGTTGAGTGAAATACTCGTGCTCGTGCAGTGTCTTAGTTAACTTTAATGAATACAGTAAATACGTCTGTCCTATCTGGGTTCAGAATACTCTCTGTAGCGCTGGTTGCTGCATGGTGGTGCCAGTAATCAGACGGAAGATCCATCGCGTGATTAATGACGGCACGGAACGTTTCATTTAAAAAATAAAATAAAATAAAAATAATAAACGTATCGTCGTTTAGTATTTTTCCTCTCTCCGTCTCTCTCCTCGTCGGCGGTTGTCGTCCTCGTCGGCAGCACATACATTCGGTGTGGTTTCCACCACCACCGCGACCGTCGTCGTATATCCGTTCGCTCCCTGCTCTGCCAGCACCCCCGTCATCCATCTACCCCGCACTACTTTGCCTGTCACCCGCCAGAATATGTCTCTTCCCCCTCCTCGCTCGTCTCTTTATCTTCATTTCCTTCCTTCCTTCCTCCCTTCCTTTCATCCATTCATTCATTCTTATTTTCCAGTTGACGCGAGACCAGAAGAAGAAGAAGGAGAGAGAAAAACGCGCTGGCATTCCCTGCTGGAAAATTTACGGAGCGTCGTTGAGCGTGGATTTGCTGGGACGAATGATGACAGCTCCACGACCCATTGACACGTGTAACTGCTCGGCATTCCCGACTAGAAAGGGCAGGACAAGAATCTATTTTCGAGCCTTCATCCAGGCACACACAGCACACACAGTCTCATGAAATACCTCTAATTCTGCAGGTCCTTCTTCCGTTTTAGTTTTCAAGCGAATGATGGTCGATGACGCGGAGGAACATATAATATTTTTTGAATCGTTGGTGAATGCGTTAAAGAGGACCAAAGTGGTGTAATGTACATTTAAAACGAAAGAAAAATACTGTTGAGTACGTGTCAATACCTTACAAGATGCTGAACGTGTTAACTATGAAACCGGGTTGTATGCGAAAGTCAAGTCCCGAGAACACGTCAGTACGATTTGATATAGGCTGCATAAGCCTAACTTGAATTTGGGAATGGATTTGATTCCTCCCTGCATCACATCACCTTTTCCTCTCACTCCATTATCATTGCTGCTCGTCTTATAGGGAGAGATTGAAGCTAGCAGCCTGAGTTGAGCCTGGGCGACGACGAGACACGATGAGAGAGAGCGATAAGAGGCTCTCGTATCGTCGCCCAACTCAAAGCGACTCGCTGAGGATAACATCGATAGTCAAGAGTCAAACAAGCCGAGATGATCATTGCGATACAACCGCTTTTTTAAACGAGCCACGCTCTCATCACGTCAGGGTTTGGATCGTGTGGAAGGTGAACAAACAAAAGCACTGAATGGAAGAGTCTCGATGAGTCTGGAGCGAGTTGAGTCGTCAAATAATGTAGCATACTGTACTGAAACTGTATCCGAATGTACAATATACCGTTTATACAAAAGTTCATGCAATGTTTGTGTAATATCACGAGAATCAAGGCATGTCAATGAGCACAGGGGGATCAACAGGGATGAATTAGAGGAGGTTGTGATCTATTGGTGATTTTCTGGGATATTAAATTACGTGCTATAATATAGTGCCCCGACATCAGGACGACGAACTTGGAGTCAGGGGTTCATTTGCGTTAATTAATCTTCTACTTCCTTGCAAAACTCATCAAGTTGCATGTTTCATTCTTTTCACTTTCTTATTGTGTCCATAAAATACTGTAAAAGTTGAACGTGTATGTTTATTTTTACGAAATTGAGTTTTAAAAAAAGTTGAATTTTTACCAATATAGGTTTAACTCTACCCACGTATTACAGTATCTTCGTCAAATTCCAGGCATTGCCGAATGGATTTCAAGGGACGCGAATATCTACGCGATTTTCCTTCCTCCGCCTCTTCTGCTGGTCTCTAATAGAATATAACGAGATTGATTCTGATTTTCTGGAAACACGTGAAGGATATACAGCATACTGAAATTTCCAGAAAATGCCCCGGCGGGAAGAAGGCAGCAGTCTCATCGGAACGGCATCATTTACTTGATGGATTCGAGCTGTCCAGGAAAATATGCGCGAGCTCGTCAAGCTGCGTGGAGTGAACGGAGCAATCGCCGCGTATGTACTGTCCTGTAATCCTTGCTGCTTGGAATACGCCGTCACAGTCAGATCCAACCACACCAATCTACATCCCTAATGTCTTCGGCGAAGGAATTCCCGATAAACGATTGACGCGCAACAACTACTATCATTACAGCACAATACAGTGTTACTATCGCGGTTATTCATCTACATTTCTGACGATACACGCTCGCCGTCATACATGATACCGACGAGTACATTGTACGGTATACTGTATAGCGTGTTGATGAGCAATCGAGTCATCGAGAGGGGTTGCCTATACAGTACAAGTATACATCAGTACTCGCAAGTTGCGAACAGATGCTTCTGATGAGTATAACTCGAATGAACCATCAAATGGCAATGTTACTTTTCGACGGATGTGACGTTTCGTAAATATGATCACTCTTGCCTGTCAAGAAAAATTGGATGACAGAATATCCCTGCGAGAAAGGGAGAGAAAAAAACGCGTGGATTTTTAAATTCTCTAGACTAGAGCATGTGTTGGTTTAGAAATACAGTACACTCTGGTTACAAGAGAACTCATTTCCCACCGAAAACCCAAAAGAAATGCAAAAGGATGTTCTCAAAAAGGGTGATTTGTACTGTTCATGTCCAGTATCATTCTCTAATACAATGAGCATCAAAAACATTCAGAAATCCGCATGAGTATGACTCATAGTTATCTTGCCTAGCATGACCAAAAAGAGCGTTACGAAGATTTATGACTCGTAGGTCCTTCCAATGAATGAGAAAAGACGTGTCAGATCCATACAATCTAGGTTCTGTAGAACCAAACGCAGAATCACCTTCTGCATGTACCAACACGGCACCAACTCATCCATTGCCGTACTTGGACGTGGTTTTTTCGGGTGGTATCTCAGTAGAAAGCTTTAAATTTCAGAAGAAAGGCAAAGCAAATGCCAAGAAGAATGCTGTAAATCGTTTCCTTGAAAATATTGTACCTCCAACATATTTAGTCCAACGCATTTATGCACCTGCACCAAGCCATTTACACAATGTGTTTGTTGGTGTCCAATACACATACACCAGAGCACCGTACCAAATGGTGGCGAATGAGTTTGCATGCATCACCTCATCAACATGCTTGATTGGGCACTTACATATAATAATCCTGCAATTTCCATCAACTGATATGGTCAACAGGATATTTCCTCGATCATTTTCACCCCAGTTTCTCGATTACCAGAATTAAGCTTGAATTTCAGAGAAGACAGTTTGTCTCTTTTTCGGGATACGAGAAAGTGTGCAGCACCGCAAAGCTCATTCAGACAATATGTTGTTATTGCAGCAGTGCGTACTGTGCCTCGTACAGCATTTTCTTGGATTCCATGTGTGTGTTTTTTTTTTCTTATTTTTTAATAAATGGAATAACCGTTTGTTGAAGAGTACTGCAGTGCTTGCCCCTGCTGCTGGTCGGTTGTGATGAGTTCTTGAGAGCGCTGCTGGTGAGCTGAGAAGAAGCCTGTCCGCTGTGGTCCGTCCGTCCGTCCGTCCGTCCATCCACCCAGCCCAGCAGCTACACGTACCGGACGGACGGGCGGAGGCTATTTCTGCCTGTCTCCGTCCCGACTTGGCACCAGCACTCGCCGCTAACGACGACGACGGGTCGGGCGAGCAAATCATCCATCATGTCAGCGAGGCAAATTCGGCGACTGCTGCGGCTGTCAGTGTGTCGTCAGGTGGCACGAGTCGAGTCGACACGACACCGACGCGGAAACCATCACCCCTTTTTCGCGTGCCAGCAACGAGCCAACCCTTCGCCGCCTCGACACACCGGATTCCCTCCCATGCAGCAGCATATAGCTCGCCTGCCTATTACCCTTCCCACTCCTTCCTTTCCTTTCCTTTCCTTTCCTTCCCTTCTCTCTCCTAGCTCTCCTTGTCCTCTTGCTGTTCGCCAAGTTATCATCCATCATTCTTGGAAACGCTATCATGGACGATACACAACAGAATAACGAGCGCATTCGGAAAAAAAACACCCGTGAATATATATTAATACTGACTGCAGCTAACCTTGAAAATAAATTTTACTGGTAGAGAAAGTTTCATTACGGAAATTGGCTTTGACGTAAAGTGTAAGATCGAATCGCCACAGGAGCGACCATTCGGATTCGGAAATAAATACAGTACTGTGCAACAATGAATGAAAATGCGGTGCTTGTGTACTACACAAGAAAAAAAAGAAGAAAAGCAGATATACGCATCATCATCATGGCGTGAATCTTCAAAATCTGTCTCAATGAAGACCATCAACATGGCCCGCAAGAAAAACAAAAAAAGAAACAAAAAACGTTCCCATCGTCGTCCACGCCGACTATGGAACTTGTGCTCGCTTGGAGTCCGCGAGAACAAAAGCCGCCTGTCTCAATTCCGAAAGGAAATTTCATCATGGCGTGAATCTTCAAAATCTGTCTCAATGAAGACCATCAACATGACCCGCAAGAAAAACAAAAAAAGAAACAAAAAACGTTCCCATCGTCGTCCACGCCGACTATGGAACTTGTGCTCGCTTGGAGTCCGCGAGAACAAAAGCCGCCTGTCTCAATTCCGAAAGGAAATCGGAGAATAGATTTGCTCGCGAATACCGACAATAAAGAGAGCTGCAGGCTAATACTGACTTGGCTCGTGTCACCGCTTGACGCGGAAACGAGACGAGACGAAAGCCGCATCCGACGACTCTAAAAACCCTCTTCCGCGCCAGCCAGGAATGGGACGACTACAACTTGTCTTGTCTTGGCAAAAGAAAAAAAGGAAAAGGAAAAGAAAGAAGACTGAGATGACGACCAGAGAAAATAAAGCGGGAGGACCGTTACAAATTGCCGCCCTCTGCTTCTCTCTCCCTCTGTCGTCGTCGTCGTCGTCGTCACTCAGCGAGGAGCGAGAGTCCTCCACTATATACTCTTTCAAGTGTGTGCGTGTGTCACACGGGAAGTGGGAAGTGAATGACGGGATTGAAGAAGGAAAGGAGAAGAAGAAGAGGAAGGCTTTATTCCATCGTCGTCGTTTGCGAGAAGCTCATCGGGGATCTCCGCGAGGGCTGCTGAGTGAATGAATGCCAGTTTCCGAGTACACACACCGACAAGATGAGATTCAGTACTTGGGCGGCGCCACGTTGACACCTCGATCCGTCTTGTTCCCCATCAGCGCTGATGCTGGCTGGCATCAACTGCTGAGATGTGGTCTATACATGTGGTTGTGCGTACGCCACTCCCCATTTTCTCTCTCTCTCTCTCCTAACCTCCTCCATTCCCCCCCCTTTTTTTTGTCAAGCGCTGAATTTGACGGGCCAATCCCTTGCCCATTCGCGCCGGAGATGCTGTACTGGATGCTGTAGGTACTAGGAAGATCCGTCCCAAGCGCATTCAGTCCCAAACGGTAAGCCCTTTAATCCCCTGTGTCATTGGGGTGGCGCGCCACCCAAACTGACCAGCTTAATTCTTTTGTTATTTCTTGGAACCCGCGGCAGCTTTCCCTGACTTTTGGCGCCATATGAATTTTGGAACTTCTTTAAAATTATTAAATTGTGTTCCCTCTCAAAAAAACGAAGAAAACGATACCAAATAACATNGAACACAATTTAAAAATTTTAAAGAAGTTCCAAAATTCATATGGCGCCAAAAGTCAGGGAAAGCTGCCGCGGGTTCCAAGAAATAACAAAAGAATTAAGCTGGTCAGTTTGGGTGGCGCGCCACCCCAATGACAAAGGGGATTAAAGGGCTTACCGTTTGGGACTGAATGCGCTTGGGACGGATCTTCCGTACGCGATGCTGTACAGTGCGTGACAGACAAGTATAGTCAGCCGCAGGATCAGGACCCTGGGTTTTTCGATTATCTGCGTCGTGAGCAGGACTGCTCATCTTGTAAGACTGCGTTCGGGTGTCACGTTCATCACATTATTATAGCATCCACTCTTCATTCGTCCTTTTTATTTGTTATCGTTTCTATTACTGTATTCCAATTCAGTACCGCGATATCCATTTATTCCGGGCGTCGTGTCAGAGAGAAGCACTGGTGAGCATTTTGCTTCACCCTATTTTCAAGAAACACACGAGGGAGTGAAGAAAAAGGAGGGCGACATTTCCTCGGCGAGGAAATTGATAGACTTTCCCTTCGCGGTTGTCAGTGTTGGGGCGTCAAAACGCCGAGGCTGACGAGCCACGTCAAAGGCGCTCTCCGCCTATACCGCAAAATCATCAGCCGTCGCTGCAGTGAGCAAACATTTCTCCATTTTTCATCTTTCAACTTCTTCTTCTTCTGTTTCACTTTTTGGCGTTGGTGCTCTCTATCTCTGTTCCGGATGCCAATCTTATAGTTGAAACCGCGCTTTTGCTGCAAGCATCTACAGTATAGTTGGAAAGAATTTTCTGCGAACCCGAGAGGGAAAAATAATTTGGGGACCAAAGGTCTGAGAGTGGAGTTACAATGCTCTCGAATGAAAGAGCATCGGGTTTCGTTATACAGTACGTATTCAATTGTGTTGGTTGGACTTTTTTTCTTCAACTACTGTACCGTTTCTATACAGTATGTATACACTTGCGGTGTTTGTAAACTTGCTCAATGGCTCATCCAACATCGGATATACTCCTCTGAATGCGATGATATGCTGTATATTTGTTCTCGAGTCTGTACTGTACTCTGCTGTGCTACAATATTCAGGAGTTCACTAGAGTACACAAGTAGATCGTCGAGCCTCTCAGTTTCCTCAAATGTCTCCCTATGTGCGACGTTTTCCACCGCTTATTGCAGTATGACAGCCACCTTTTTATTTCATCCATGTTTGTTGTTATCGTCGTCATTTTAAGCAATCGTGACAGACACGTAAAAGTAAGTTTCAAAAAAGCCCTTTATCGTCCGACTGCTGACGATGAGAGAGACATAGATACATTTTTTGTGTGTGTGTTCGTAGGAGGGGGACATGCCAGGGATTCGGACGTCGCGGCATCAACAGGAAAAAGTGTGCGGCAGGAGCAGCAGTAGTGGCATTACCAGGTGCCAGGCGTGTTATCCGCGCCTCATCCATCACCTGCGCGCTGACAATCGCTCCCTAGCTCATGCCAACGGGGCCCTGATGATCACCGCGCGGAGCCGAGGCGTGTACGGCTAGTATAAGCGAACGCTGGCTGACGAGTGCACTAAATCCAACGCTTCCGCTATTACTGTACTGTACTTTGCTCATCATCTCGCCTGCCTATTACCCTTCCCACTCCTTCCTTTCCTTTCCTTTCCTTTCCTTCCCTTCTCTCTCCTAGCTCTCCTTGTCCTCTTGCTGTTCGCCAAGTTATCATCCATCATTCTTGGAAACGCTACCCGACGGCGTCGAATCACTGATGCGACAACGTCCGCGCTCTGGTGGCCTCGTGAACGCGACACGTGTAATGGCGCGAAACTACTGGAAATTCTTTCTTCAAGCCGTGTACGGCCATGTTCGCCATAGACTGTACATGCAATATTCACGTGATCAATTGAACCTGGATGATTCGAACCTCCTCAAGTTGAGTGCACTTTTTTTTTTCAAGTCCCCGCTTGAATTCCCTAAAAAACAATGCGTCTACTTATAACTCGAAGGCTCTTTCTCTCAAACCTCCAAAACTTTATGAAGTCGTTTGGCCATTATTTTTTTGACACAGGAAAGAGAAACGCAATTTAATCAGTGACTTGAAATACAGTATGAGCCTTGAAACGAAGTGAAAGAATAATGGAGCAAAAGAACCCTACTTGACTTTAAGTTCAGCATCCTGGCAAAGCATTTTGTTGGAAACAATTCAAGGCCCAGAATATCACCCTTTACAAGTTCCTGCAACTTTTTCTATCCTTCCCACAGCAGAAAGGCTTGTTTCTTCGACTGGAAACCTCAATACTTTTTTTTTTTTACCTCGAAATTCGCCTTACAGAGAGACAAATGTATACAGGCGTGCTGGAGGCATATAAGGAGGCTCACTAGACCTAAAATCTACTTGTGTTTCCTTCATTGACCACAAGCATTGCTGGTGAAATCTACAGCATTGGCTCGCATTTACTTACATGGCCACTAAGAAATATCGGGTCACTCGCGACTTTCATCAAAAACTGCAGAGAAATTTATCATTTCGAAACGTCCCAAAGATAAAAAACAACAAAAAACGAAGATAAGATATCGAATTTAACCTTTTGTTTTCTTCAGCAGAGAAATTCGTTTCAATTCCAGTATAAAAGGAGAGAAACGGAATGGAATTGAAACAGCTGAAATTTGTTTTCTTTCGCCGGCCAGGGCATCGTCGGAGGGGCAACTGATTTGAAAGAAGGGACTCAACTCGGGTCAGACGAAGAGCAAGGAATCGAAATGTGGACTCGAGCGACGTGTGCTTTAATCAGGTCGTCGATGCCACATTTTCATGCAGCGACAGACCAGCTCACGCGGCTGCTGTGTTCCATCACTTGATTCCATCACTCTCCCTCCCCGGCCCATCGACCCGAGTTTGAATTACCGCCAGACAGGCGGAAATGATGCACGACATGATTACCGCCGATTCCACGGCAACGTCTTTCTCAGCCCTTTCTTTCTTTCTTCTTGTCTTTTCTTTTTCTCCTCATCACGACCTACACGCAAATTGGGCGCGATCGAGTTTGGTACGCTTCACCTTGCAGTAGTTATAGTACGTTTTTCAAGGTTTTTTATGTTTTCCTTGTCCTTTTGAGCTTTTAAATTCAGTGATCACATTCGTGAGCTTTGGCATCCTTCTAGAATTGTGTACAGGTTGGATTCTAAGCAAAAAAAAAAAAAAAAAAAAAAAAAAAAAACGGTGAGCGACGCGATTATTTCGACAGCCAGTCTGCCTGTCCGCCTGTACTCGGCCTGACACACGAGTCGCGCGTTCCTTCTTTCCTCGCCCCCACCTTTTTTTTTTTCACCCGGTATTTTCATTTTCACTCTAGCAGTCAGTTCCGTTCTCGCCGACGAGAGGGAGAGAATGAGGCGGAAGATGGATGAGCAGATGACAAGACATATGAGGGCCTGGCTGCAGGAAGCAGGCAGCAGGAGTCGTTAAAAACCCATTCATCACGCTGACAGCGCCGGGGCACCAATGTGACACCGACTGGTAATCCTCCGACCGTTTTTCTCCCCCGACCATTTATTTACAATGCCCCGCGCTGAAATATTGAGCCCGAGAACGCGTCGTCGCCGATTTCTTGCTCTATACTGTACTTGGCTCTGCTCTGCCCCACACACACACCACTCTTACCGACCGATCATCACCACTATCATCATCACCTCCTCGAACATACGCAACGATAAGATGCGCTTCCTAGATTCCAAGAAATGTATACCGCACGCGTACATGCACGGACAGAGGCACTGTACACTTACTGTATAAACACAACTAATGCTATTGTAAAGTACTGTAATCCTTCAACGGTGGTCTGGGAGGGAATCCATCACCCTTCGGCGACGATTACCAACTCGCATCGGAAGGGTCTCGCTTCAACTGCGTTACCAACGTACATGTACTAACTCAGGGTGAGAGGACGAAACGAGCCAACATTGTGGAATTGACGCACAGCCCTGTACGTTGTAAAGGTGCAAAGTAAAAAGGAACCCCCAACAATTATGTTTCCGCCCATTCTTTCGCCGTTCTTCTGGGCGACGCATTCTAATGCTCATGAGAAACTTTCCAACCACTGTACAGTGTTCAAGTCAGGACTTTATGATTGTTCCATTCCATTCGGAAATCTGTCTCATCCAGCATTGCTCCGATATCTGTCACCCCAGCGCTCGTACACGTGTCGTTAAAGAACGGCACGTGTGATAAATGGGGTAGAATGAATTCCCTTTAGCTTTGGTTGGTTTCAATTTTCGTCTGCTAATAGAGGTGTAGACTCTCTCTAAAAACATTTTATCTGGATAACGAATTTTATTTCGGTCCCCTGAATTTCGTCGCAGAGAATCCAACCTGTACACAATTCTAGAAGGATGCCAAAGCTCACGAATGTGATCACTGAATTTAAAAGCTCAAAAGGACAAGGAAAACATAAAAAACCTTGAAAAACGTACTATAACTACTGCAAAGTTTCAAGAGCTAACCAAAGCTCCCGAACAGAATTATTACTGGAATAGACTCCCTCTATATAACGATTCTATCCGTAGAGCGGATTTTCTTTTGGTCCACTGCATTTTGCTCTATATACTCAGCCTGTAGAATCGCATCGTGATCCCCTAAAGCAAAATCAGCTGAATGTTTGGGTATTCATGGATGTCTTCAGGTAGTAGGTCGAATTCGTAGGTCGGTTCTGATACTTGACGAAATATATGCCTGAGCAGATCCGATAAGAAAGGAACACGCAACGCTAGACGACAATTGCTTTTCGTAACAAGGACCGAAATCCTTGGTTCTAAATACAGTACTGTGCGTATGGCCTCTCTCATCTTGATATCTTTGAGAGTACATTTTTTCCTCGATCATCATTGCAAATTCGTTGAACGACCGGAGCTATGAGACTGCGTCCAACCGTAAAATACGAAAGAAAAGAAGAAACTAGGACGAACAAACGTGGAAATAATTGATTCATGGATCGAGTAAACAAACATGAACGGAGCGGAAAATGACTTCGAAATTATCAATTTTTTCCTCATCAACGGCAGGAAAATAAACAAGAGCAACAGGACCGGTATTTATTTAGTTTTTCTCCATTGGTCCTTCCTGGAAAGCAAAACGGAGGAATGAGACGGGGTGGAAAAAAAGAAGACAGCTGGGTTAAATTCTGAAAGAAGTGACGCAAATGGGTACATAAAACAGGGACCCGCGGTGGAAATGACACGCGGGAAGCGAACACGTTTTATGACAAGCCGTCCATCACGCGAAAAGTCGGCGTCAAAGCGAAACGAGGGAAGGGGGACTCGCAAAGTACTGAACGTACGACGAAAACATTTATTTTTCCTTTTTCACAGCCTTCCTCATTTTAAAACCTTTTTTCTCTTTTTTTCAACAGGGGAGACTCTATTGCATTATTTTTAGGCTTTAATATCGGCAGTTTTACACACGCAATACAGTATTCGCTACATACTGACCCTGGGGTGGTTCTTTCCCCGCTGGAAAAGGTTTTTTTTTTTCATTTCTTCCCTTTTTCATTTAACCTCCCTTAAATTCAACACATCTTTCGAGGTAAGGGTGTTTGCTCTTCCCGATTTCACCGATAAAAAAAAAACCGAATCTTTCTCCACGTGTAGCCTTCACGTCAGCACTGTACCATGCGGATGGATGATTTCTCCGCTTCCCCACAATACCGGTACTTTCATAATTTCAGTCAGGAACCCGCACAGCGAGGAAACTGCGTTCACCCCACTAACCCGCGGTGGCATTTCTTATATGGTTTCCGTCTGAAATGTTGGATGGTTATTCTGTGATGCCGCTTATGGACAAAAGGCATCGTTCCCCCTTCATGAATCGGACGAGGAATCAGTGGGACGGGACTGCTGCCAGACCAGATGAATTCATGCCATGCAGCATACAACTCGTTCCAGGTCCCAGCAGGGAAAGGCCGAAACAGTATGAGAGGGTGCGAATGAGGTGGCGTACGTGCGTACCCTTCATAACTCCATGTCCAGTATATATATATAGTGTTATCATTTAACATCACATTCTGACCTATATAGGCATGGTCGAAATGCGCGTACAGTGTGACAATGGAAAGTGCACACTAAACACGTGACCCTTTCGCTACAAATAGAGGGGGGCGGGGGCGGAAGAGACAGAGGAAAGTGACAATAAGCACTCTGTACCGTACCTGATGATCGGGTTCCCCCGGGTCCAGAGAGCGGCACTTGTCCAGGGACGGCGATGGGCTGGCCAGGAGGCCCGAGTGCTTGAGGCTGTCGACCGGACTCACGCTCGACGACGACGAGTCCTTCTTGACGCGTCCGTTGACTGCCGACGAGGCCTTGGTGATCTTGGGGTGCGTAGGCCCCAAGTCCGCGCCGATCTGGCTGCACGTTTGGGCCAGCAGGGCCAGCGGACTCTTGTTGGCATCCAGCTGCGGGCCAGAGACCAATAACACACCATCAAAACTCATCATCACGCCGTTTTCGAGTTGGCAAATCCGAGTTGCCATCCCCGTTAGTCATGTCAATCGGGTTTACGCGTGAAACGAACGTACATTATGGTACTGTACGGTACTGCAACTGTGCGAGTACTGTTCAGATTGGCCCATTAACTGCCAAATTTCCTGCATGCCCCTTTTTGTGCCATTTCACTTCATTTACATGAAGATAGGCTGGGGACATTTTTCCCAATTTTTAAATTCAAAATGTTGTCAATTATTTGAATTTTTGTTTGATCCCCAAATGGGGCTCAGGGCAGGTCAAATCTCCTTCTTTACAAATGAAAAAATCTGTTATAAATTAGAAGAAAAATTTTTTGCATTTTTTGGCTAAATTTTATCATTTTAAGCTAAATGTGAGTGCAAACATATCTTCTTATCCATTTGAGATACAAGAATACCATTAGGAATGAAATGCATATACATTTTTTATGATTTTCAAAATAATTCTAAATTTTTTTTTTGTAAAAGCTACAAAATTCTATGAACAGCATCCAGGCTGTAAACCAAGTAATTTCCTAGCATTTTTCAACTGTAAGATGAAGTTTGATAGCTTAGGGTATCTTCAAAAAATTTTATCACAAAAATTATATTTATTACAATTACAGAAAAAATTGAAAAATTTGATTTACAATGAAATACATTTTGCTCAACATGTTTTTATCATCACTTCTGTTTGCTCAACCCAGCAGACAGGTTTATTCAGGATATGGAACTTTTTGGAAACATTTTCAAGAAAATTTGAAAATTATTTTTTTACACCCCAACTGCCATGAGGCTCATTTGGGGGTCAAGGTTCTGGAACTTGTTGTAATTGATAAAAATTTCAGAAAAAAACAAAATATGCCAAAGCATTGAGAAATACTCAGGCTACAAGGACATACACAATTTTGAATTTATCTGCACTAGAAAGTACTTTTCTTGCATTCCAAACATCATGTTTTAACTTTCCAAAGGAATTTGAAAGTTGGCTTCAGAAAAAATAATGCTGTAAATTTAAAAATGGACAAAAAGAAACAAATGAGGTCTTGAATGGTAGATAACTTTGATGTGAATGCTTTGCATGTTTTTTAGTAATTTTTGCTTTGACCGTATTTTTTGGGGGTCCAAAAATCTCATGAGTCCCAAATGCGGCTCTCGGCAGGTAATGGGTTAAAACTAAGCAGCGGATGAAGTCGGCGTCGCAGAATTCAAGTTCAGTTCTGCTGTGATCACTCACTATTTCTCAACTACACAAGTGCAGTATTGCACTGCTGTAAAAGTAGTACAGAAGTACTGTACATGAAAAATTACAGTCAGTCACACACAAAGATTTAAACTTGGGGAATCGACCAACTCGTTGACGCATCAGCCTTTGCAGCTCGCATTATAGAAATGCTACAGTACATGTGAAGATTCCTAAGACAGGCGGACGTTCCTCGCATACCAAGCTATACAGATGGATTCCAAAGTGCATCATCTCCGCATTTTTTAAAACGCCGTTCAATACAACATCGGTTATCAGGAAGAAGAGTAATGTATTGCCCTATAAGCATGAATTGATCCTAAGAACATTTTTAATGCGACATGCTGGGCAACCAATGAAAAAAAATGGAAGAGAAGAAGAGCATGTCTTCATGAAATTCGACCGGCACATGAATAAATTCAAACATTCCATCGAGAAAAAAAGAAAAAAAAGTATAGAACCCCTGGAGGAATTTTGGTCGGCCTTCTAGCGATAAAGTGGCGTGCAATGGCTGTCTTAGGTTCGCATCATACCCCGTGTCTGCGGATGAGGGGGAAATAACGGAAATCACAACACGATTTATGTAATTTCGGGATACACCTAAGCTCTTGAGTCTAGACTCTAGAGTCTAGAGTCTAGTTCGGCAATCTCTTTAGACAGTCTAGACTCTAGAGCAGTGGTGCCCAAGATACGGCCCGCGGGCCAGATCTGTCCCGCGGAGGCTTTTCATCTGGCCAGCGGAGCCAGCATGGAAAATCTCCAAAAAATATTTTGACCCTCAAAAAAGTCAAGGTGCAAGTTTTTCAAGACGTCTTCAGCCTGCAATTTTTATTAGGAATTTTATTAGGGCTTCTTAAATTCTGTTATGATTCCTTCTAACCAGAAAGAACAGTTTGCATTGCTTTGTGATGTCAGTCATTCTGTTTTTCAGATTAAAGGACAGGGTTTTGCAATTTTTTAATTCATATCCTACCCCAGCATTTTCTGTCATGTTTTTAATTTAATTGCATATCTTGATGAGGGAAAGATATAAAGCAGCTTAATTTTTTTAATAGCATGAACAAAAGTAGACCATCATGTAAAAATGCAAATGTGAAGGGATATGGACAAATTTAGAAAGACAATTCAACACTGGGCCAATTGAGATGGAAAATTTGAGTCAGGGTCAATTTGAGACAGAGGGCCAATTTGAGCCACAGTGATTTAGTGACAGGGACACTTGGAGACATGGACATTTAGATACAAAGACAATTTGATGCTCTCTCAAAGCAACTTTGCACAAAATATGTTTCTTTCTTATACACGTATTTTCTGGTTTTCTCCAGATTCTTAGTGAATCTTGGGGAGTTTTCAATTGCACTAAAATTGCAGGTTGTCCTCAGACAACCTGATTATTATTAGTGTTTGAAACATTCAAATTCACTCATAATTTTCACTTACTTACTGCTTTTGGACTTTGGTTGAATCTTTTTGAAAAGTTTTGCAGATTGAATTCTATGATTCCATTAAGAAAAATCCAGTCATAAATTAATGAAGATGCAAGTTGAACTGTATCAGTAAAAATGAAGCAGAAAAGTTTGTAGATGAAAAAAGTCAGATAGCCAGATAATGAAAATCTTTAAATACTTATTGAACTTGATTAGACTAGAACTTGATTGCTTATAAATTAGAATAGTTTAAACTTAAACCATCCCAGAAATTCATGAATTATACAATGTACTAGACAACATTTCTTCCTTTTTTCCATTGTGGCCCACATAATGCTCTTCTACTTCAACGTGGCCCTTGGCCACTTCTGAGTTGGGCACCACTGCTCTAGAGTCTAGACTTCTAAAGAGATTGCCGAACTCCAAGTCTTGAGCTTTGCTGGCCGAGAAGGTAGTCTGACAAGGAGTCGTGGTTTTTTATTCAAACAATAAAATGAAACAGAAAGAGGGGAATCTCAGGGCTATGCATAGATTAATGCGACTGATCCGCGCAATGATTCCAGAACCACCGCAAAGAAGAAAAAAAAAGCCTTTCCACTCGGTCAGATCTGGCCTGACCTGACTTGACACCTTGTAAATGCGGTCAACGATTTCACAGTTCCGGCGTCAAGAACAGGTGTCACCTGAAGCAGATCATCCACGACGTGACGCGTGGGGAAAAGCACAAGACGGGACAGCAGAAGAACATGAAAGAAATGGCACGTATAGTTGAGTGAGAAAGTAAGCGAGTCGATAAATATAAATATGCGTGGTAAATGGAAAAGCACATGATACATGACGGGATCGCGTGTTCCCGCGGCACGACGACGCGTCAAAATCTTGTCCAGCTGCCAACAAGCACCAGTTCCCGTCCCTCGCACATGATTCATCGCGCATTTCTCAGTACCGGGCAACGTTTCCCGCCACGGGACCGCGCTTATTTCCGACCGTAAATCCCGAGATGATGCCTGTACAGTCGTCTCGTACGTGTACTGTACTGCCCTGTACTAAACTGTCCTGAACTGTATTCTACTCCTTCGTAGACCTCGTCTGTCGGGGGACGGCGACGAAATCAATTCACACAAACGCACGCCGCCAGAAAGAGAGAGGACATACATTGTGTGATAGTAGTGGAACCTCTTCAAGTTGAACGTATTCAATGGATCAGCGAGAAGAAAAAAATTTGTGTGAGGGTGATTTGGAAATAGGGGCAAATGTATTTTGAAAGAGGTGTGTGTGTGTGTGCGGGGGTTGAGAAGAATTCCAGGAAATTTTGATTTTCATTGGCGACATTCTGGGCATCGAATTTCTCCCTGAATGAGTTGATCGGATGGTGAAATTGAAGGCATGGGATTTGTTTTTGACCCAATCAGTCTTACAATTCGTTTTGAGCAAATCAAGTTAAATTTGTATTGCTTTTATCTTTCCAGTGTCAATCAAGTAATGTCCAAAACGCCTCTGGAAAATTCGAGTCCTAGAGGTTTGAGTTCACGAGGTTTTTCATGCATTGTTTCTCAACGAATTGAATACTATTCTAAATGAGGGGGTATTCAACTTATTGGGGAGGTTCGAGTTATGGTGGCTCAACTTTATTTCAACGTTATGGACGAGGTGTGCATTACCAACACAGAAATAAAAAAAAGTGTTCCTCCTCCTGGTTTTTCTTCTCTTTTCTTTAGTGAAAGCAAAAAATCGACGACTGAGAGATTGTAACCCAAATCCCATGACCAGATCGCCCCGTTTGCCAGTTCGACAGACGTAAAGCCAATGGTCCTCCCTTGGAGAAAGTTGCACTATACATGCAGTACTGTACTTTACTGTACTACACACGTACAGGACCCAAGGTGGGCAGTGCGGAACGTATGGGAACTCGGTGACCCGTTCCACCCGGACTTGGGCGTAAATATCGCTCTATACTACCGCATATTTTCAACGAGCCATCTCGACAAGAGTTATACGACGGGTGTGATTAAAACCGCCACGCAGCTTCCGGCGATTCCCATCTCGTTGAACGAAAAGGAAAAAAAAAGAGAGAGAGAGAGAGAGAGAGAGAGAGAAAACCCGGAGCGCAAAGTTTATCGTCGTCGTTCAGCAAGCGGCTGCTGCTGTTGGTGTACGAGCAGTAAAGAGAAAAAGGTCCAGAATAAATCGACCGAAAAGCGGACCAAACGCCGCGTTCCGAATGCCGATCGGAATCTCTCGTCAGAGGTCCCGATTTCGGCTTCATGCCCATTGGAAACCAGGAATTCGTTTCCTTTCTTTCCTCCATTCCGGATCCGAGCCAATGCAATATCCCTCGCATCATTCAAGGAACACGGGACTTGACACATTTCGAATATTCCTCATCGCTGCTCTACCCCGAGTCAGGTGGTTATCGGGGATGCCAGTCGTTCGACCCACGCGGAATTTCCCCAAGTTTTCTTACTATTGTACTTTTATTTATGAAGCAAAAAAGGCAATAGGTCCACAATGAGTGTAGTCTAAGAAATACTGAGGAATGAACTCGGTTGGCATCCCGCAAGAACTGGAACGAGAATGGTTAATCTAACTGGTGGCAACACATCCTACGTTTCACCTAAGCTTCGTGATGAATATAAGACGCGTGAAAAGGCGGCCACCCGGCTCAATTTAGACAAACTTGCTGGTGCCACACTGCACTCATCACATGCAGCATTTCAAAAAAGCCAATGAACCCACTTCCACCTTCATCGTTTCTTAGACACACAATTCCTTTCACAGTACTGTATTTCTTTTCAGAATAATGGAACGTACGAGCAGAGACGATAAAAATCATTTAAAAGTTTTGATTAGATTCGAATCACCTCGGCTGCAACACAAGCAAGCGATCCAACAGTGTATCCAAAATAAAATATAAACCTGCCTTTTCAACACTGTATCGAGAGAATTGCTGATATCCAAATTGAATTGGTTTACCATCAGAAATTCGATTCCAGGACGTAGTACTTAATTATCGCAATTTAGTTTGCCTCATCATTGGACATGATCTTGTTTGTCACAGCATTGGGCACTTGTCATCTCGGCACAAAGGATTAGACAATGATGTTTTCGGCACAAGATGCGCATAGGGGAAAAAATCGTCACTATGTCAAGTGTCGACACGATTAAAATGAACATAACGCTGGAAATGTGACTAGAGATAGCACGCATCGCATTTGATATCTCTCTCTCTCTCTCTCTCTCTCTCTCTCTCTGTAGCATGGTCGAGTAAACATTAGTGGAGTAGAGTCAAGTCGAGTAGAGCAGAGTAAATTATAGGAGAGGTACAGCAGAATGAAAAGAGTTGGACACCAATAAGTGGACCCTATTACAGTGTGTGTCCACATGGCTCTCACGCGGGCGCAGGGCCGGAAGCATCAGTTGAGTTGTGGAAGCGGGGGTGCAACTGACTGACCGTGGTTGGCAGTGAGGAAAGGAATTCCGGCCGCAAGTACTGGTGCTGGCTGGCCTGAGTGGTTGTTGTCGACAAAGACGACGAGGACGACGACGACGACGTCGACCCGGACGACGGCGGGGTAAGCATCACTGCCTCCGCCCGAACCGATCCCCACTGCGTATCTCGACACTCAACACTTCACAATAACCGGTTGCACACAGAAGAGAGGGCGTCGGCGATGTCTGAATCGACGGAGTTGAAACTCGCGCGACGCACTTCAACGGCGGCGGCTCCACATTCCGCCAGCCCGCCTCTTCAACCCACGGCCGAGTGAGTGTTTTTCAATAAACGCACTTCATCGCGGCTGCTGGTGTTGTGCGAAAGCCATCGAGATCAAACCAACGGATCCGAGATGAACATCGCGAGCAAGATATACATGTACAGTAAAGGGAGGTGTATCCTGAGTGTCACGGAAGAAACGCAACGGCTCCAAGTTGGATCAGCTGGCGGTCCAAGTCAGGGCCAGCCCTGACTCCATGGTACATACGGGTGGCGCATTCGGAAAAGAAGCAAATTTAGCGCTTCTTAAAGAATGAAGGAGGAAAAACGTGCTCGCCTGCATCCTAATCTAAAATAAGTGAAGAAATTCCTCTTGCATATTCACGTACGAGTATATTAAAATTGAGAATATGAATTGTTCATAAAACGGCACGCAGCATTAAAGATTAGCCGAACAAAATTTATAAAATACTTTACATACGAAAATCAGTTCTGGGTCCCTGAAATTGTGTTATAAAATATCATATTTTATTCGGAAAGGTTGTCTCGCCAGTTTTTCATTTTTTATTCATTTTTAACTTGCAGTGCAAGTTATTTTTCAGGTTCGCCATTTTTGTTATTCCAAGAATGATCCAGTTCGAAAATACTCCATGCATATTTTGGGCTATGAACTGGGGTTCATGTCCCCCAGCGTAAATTTGTCTCTAGTGAAATTCTAATTAAAAGTTATTTTATTTTTGTTTCAAATCCGGTACTGTACACTGAATACTACTGCTCCATTCACACATGCCTCTGATTAGCCTGTTATTACTGGCTCATCATCTGAGGTGAATGGTTTTCGTGCAAATGACACAGGACAAAATCAAAGTGGTCTTTAAAGAAAAATGCGGTAGATTGCTGTGCGAAAGTGTGCAGGTGTGAAATGGACTTAACTTATCCTCGTAGATATCTCTATACAAAAGTGCTAGAGTTTCATGAAGCTCGTCTATCATACCAATAAGGCAGCTACATTATTTGAAAATTTATGGATTTCTTGTAGAAACGGTGTCGCTTTCTATCATGAAATTTGGTAATGAAATTGGTAAGGTTGGTAATGAAGAACTTGATAAGAACTACTAACGAGCACTCGTTCAAATGCGTGAATTGGGCCATTTCTTGCGACTGGAAACGATCTTACATCCCTACAAAACGACTAAATAGAGGAGAACTTCACATACAAAAGTTTCGCTTTTCTTTCAAGTTATTTTCGAGCCATGTGCAATTCTAGCCACATTCACGCGAATTCTCCATTCCTTGTGAGGAAGCACATAACACATTGTGGATCAAAAATTTATTTAATAATGAAATTTCGAACAATGCCAACGGAATGTTGGTTTTTACTCCTGGTATGAAGGAGCGCTGCTTGGAGATGTTGCAACCAATCGGAAGAATCCACTGATTGGTGTCAAAATCAAGGTACAGTACTGTACTGTTCTGGATTCATTGGAAATGCTATATAGAAGAGGCATGGCCGGGCATGCTTGTCGTCAAGAAAAACAGCGGAGAAATATTCGAGTAAGGGATCGAGGCTACAGCAAATATTTTGGCAGTGCATGCCTTCAAGAGTACACTTCATCTTGTGTGGGGCAATGATGCATAACGGGTTGAGTGTGTGACAGAACTGGCCGATTTATTATGCCTAACTAACACGTGCGTTCCACCTGTCCAAAACTACCCCGCACGGCACTGCTGATGACCAAGTCAGGGGAAATGAATCAATTGATCCAGAAAACGCATAGAAATGCCCTGATTGGATCGTGAACAGCATCATCACTCAGTTTTGAAAAAAAAAAAAATATATATATATATATACATAAAATATTGCGGTAGACTTGACAAAGGCGTTGTACTACTAGCTCAGCATTTGAAGACATGGATATAACAACATAAAGACAATTGATCATTGCTAAAAACGTTCGAATTTAGAGATTTTGGTGAGTTTCCCTATACTGATGTCTTGCACGCTCGAGCACAGAATAATAATAGACACTGAAAACACCTTGTTTCCCCATGAGAACCGGATTTCGCGTGAAACCAGCAGCAACTTGACCAACGGAAAGCCGGAGATAGGCCACTTCTGTTCTTGCGATGGAATCTTGCAGTTTGAGTGCGTGGTATTTCACGTCATCATATGAAAGATGGTCACTACTGCTCGGTACTGTCATGTACACTTTCATTCACACTGTCGTTGTCTCCATGCACTCGCACCGACGTTTTCGTGAAAATTGCTCCCTGCGGAAAAAGTCCCACCTCCATCCTTCATTCAAGCACAGTTTTGCAATAATGCGAGACTCTGCATGTGCACAGCGGTCACCTCACGTGTGGACGACTCTGGCCTCACCAACGACCTCGCTGCCGAGAGTCGACTGCCCCGCACGGGAGGACAGCAGGAACTGAGGCTGCTTCGCGGGAGTTCAGCAGTCCTAAGCTATACTGCACCTTCTCAGCATAAACCAAGGGTGGCAGTGGCTGCCGCGTGTTCCGGCTGCTGCGTCTCCCCAGTCCCCTATCAGGACTTGGCACTGTGTCGACGAGGAGCGCAGGCCTGTGCTGTATACGGGCGGCATTTCCGCACTGCTTCCATTCACTCATCTCATGTCCCTCACGTCAACTCCATATACTGTACTCCAACTGCCAGCAAACCGCTTGCGCAGAGGTTTCGAACCAAGTTCTGAGGGAATCCATGTTGTGTGGTGTTATCGCCAGGATACCCGTTTTACACCTTCAGGAGTGCAGTATTCCAATGCACTAACATGATGTGCATCAGTGTATATAGTGGGAATTGATCCAACAGTACCCCCAAGAGAATCAGACCACCAAGTTTATATACTATTGTCCAAAAGTAGTTAATTTTGATGTTTCACAACTTCCAATTCAGATGTCTCTAAATCTTTGATTGTATAGTGAGAGATCCTCGTATGTCTCAAAGTAAAGATGCTCACAACTCCGGGATAATTGTACAGATGGGTTCATTCTTCACTTCAAGCACTAAAGGATATTCACAAACTTATAAAACAAAGTCACACTTTGGTTTGCATAACAACAAGATAGGAAGACAGGTTGGTTAGGCAATCAGTTTGGATTTGGAGATGTTGCCAGTATGAGAGCTCATGCAAGAGTGAGGCTCCTCTGGCTGGCTGGCTGCCTTGTGCTGGCCAGCTGCCATGGCGGTTGAGGATGCAAAAGCGCGCCAAAGGGAAATTAGTGAAGACACGGCAACATAGGTGTTGCTGGCGCTTACTCTCCCCCCCCCCCCAGAAAAAGAGCTGGGGGAGTTGGAGGACAAGTTTCAAGACAATCTTTACAAATGAGTTTTTGCAGGCAGAAAGGAGTAATACCAAATATGGAGTTTTTAATTTGTAAAGTTTGCAAAATTTAGGTTGACGTGACGTCTTCTTCTGCTCCAGGGGGATTGGCAAGGAGGGCTTCTTTGTCAAAGAGATCGATGGTGGCAAGGCTGCCGGTTTCTTCAAGGTAGAGGGCGTCTTTGGCAGCAAGGAGGCTGTCATCATTGCAGTCAAGGTCCATTTCTTGGGTGGCAGAGGGAGTTGAGCCTGTGGCAGGACTGGCAGTTGGTCCTGAGCTGAGACTGGGTGAGCCTTCCCTGTAGTGATGCTCTCCTGTGGGTATATTACATTGATTAGCTGGGAGATCAGCAGATTGGAGTTTGGGATTTGGAGAAGGCATGTGAGGGCTATTATATGGTTGCAGTTCCCATGCATGTGCTTTGCAGAGACATGTGGGAGTTTTGAGAATATATTGGCCTTTGCCTTGATTTTGGTGGACAGGATATGGTCCTAGTCTTTTGGGGAGGAAGCGGCGGTGAGCTGCGTGGCGGAGAGTTGTGGGGAGGCGAGGTAGAATTGTGACGTATTGCCTGATAGAGAAATGTTTGTGTTTAGTTTTGTTAGCTTGTGCGCAATAAGCTTTGCGTGATTTTGAAATTTTTGTTCCAACATCTTGGAGCTTTTGTGAGATCTCAGGTTGCGTGATATTGTGTTTGATGTCAGCTGGTAAAGGGATAGGTTTCTTTTTGAAGAGATTGACTGGAGAGAGGTGGGTGGTGGAAAGGGGTGTAAAATTGTAAGCATGTGTTGATTCTTCAAGGTGAAGATCCCAATTGTGAGGTGTGGGGGTGATTTTACAGAGGATTTGATTGAGAGTTTTTATGGTACTTTTGCAGTAACCATTACCTTCAGGGTGTGATGGCTGGGCGATGTGAACCTCAATTTGATTTGCGCGGATGAAGTACTTGTATGCATTTGAGAAGAAGACTCTGTTGGAGTGGATGAGGTTGCATGTTCCAATCTGGGAAAAGACGTCAGAGAGGAAGGAACAGAGCGTGTTAGCTTTAGTGTGTTTGACAGGTTGAGTGATGATAAGTTTGGAGAAATGATCTATGGCTATGAGCGTGTAATGGTGGTGGCCGGGTGTGAGGGGGAGAGGTCCCCAGAAATCAATGGTAAGACGCTGGTGTTGGTCTGTGGTCAAAATTGGGGAGAGTTTAGTCCCTGTGTGTTTGGTATTGAAGTTATGGGCAAAGCAGAGCAAGCATTGTTTGACAAATTTTCACGTGGATTGCCTGAGATGAGGCCATGAAAATCTTTCTTTGAGTACTGAGTAGAGAGTTTTCCAGTTTGTGTGACCCAGCTGTTCATGGTATCGTTGGAGTATTTTAAGTTCTTCTTCTTCTGTAGGGATTGTTTTGATCTCATTGAGGGTGATTTGGCTGAGAGCGTTGGGTCCGGCAAGGCAGTTGCCACGCAGCAAATTATGGGGGCGTTGAGGTAGCAACCGTTTTGAGAATGGCATTGACAACGCCGTTGCAGCGCCGTTTTCAGAATGGGGCTGATTGCCTCCAACGCCCTTTGGTTTATTGACATT